>RJWJ010015652.1:0-35813 GCA_004363605.1 Indri indri
AAACGGAGTCTGACCTCCTCAGTGCCTCACCGTGACTGCCCTTCTCTCCCTTCTCCTCTCTCTTCCCAGCTTTCCGCCCCCCAGTCCCTTCCACAGCCTTCCTCCCTTCTCCTTCTCAGCCCAACTGACCTGCTTGTGCCACTTGAGAAAGATGCTTCGCCTCTCTAGGTCCCATTTGCTCCTCTTGTAAATTGAAAATAATAACCCCTCACGTGGCTATTTCTCCCTCCCTCTCTCTCTCTCTCTCTCTCTCTCTCTCTCTCTCTCTCTCTCACACACACACACACACACACACACACACCTTTGATGAATAAGTGTTTTGTTGATTATTCTGCTAACATTCACGGGACCCTGACCTTTTAGAAGTCCCCAACAAAGTCAAAGTGCAAAAGGGCACATCGTGGGGTGGTGGATTGAACCACCATAACCACCCCGTTTAATGGTGTTTGCTGTGCGTGAGGCACTGCGCTCAGCCCTTCGGAGATGTTAGCTAACTGAGAAAGCGTCACTCGTCCTCATCAAAGAATAGGGTGAGCGTGAGGAGAGTGGGAAATTTTATTTGAGACTCCATTGAGTTTATAGAGTAATTTGGGGAGAATTAACAGTGATGCAATCCATCAACATGTTGTTTCTATTCTTTTATTAAGGTCTTCTTTTTACTAAAATTTTAAATTTTTCTTCATAAACTTTTTATGTATTATTAATAAGTTAATTCCTAGATACTTTATAGTTTCTATCGTTATTGTAAAAAAGGGGGGGATCTTACTCTATTGTGTAATTAGTTATTGTTGAAAAGGAACATTTAATCTTTTGCAATTATAAACTCCGACATCAGCAAGTATAGAGAGTAAGAAAGTGAGCGCCCACATACACACCATCCCAGTTAGTGTAAAAACAACAGAAAGACAGTTGAGGACCTCTGAGGACCTCCCCCCAGCCCTTGCTTTCCCTCCTAATAGAGGTAACCACGCTCCCTGATAGGACGTAAACTTTCCATTCATGTCTCAGGGCTCTTACTATCCTCCTCCACACATTACATAGTATCATTTTGCATGTTTTTTGCGTTCATATGAACATAAATGTTATATAGTATCACTTTGCCTGCCTTTATACTTTCCACAAACATTATCATACTGTATATCCTTTTGCAATTTGCTTTTTGTTTTGTTTCATTTTGTTCTGTTTTTGTTTGACACTGTGTTTGTGAGATTTCCCCCCATTGATTAGCATAGCTCTGGGCTTGTTTTTGTTTTTGTTTTTGTTTTCACTGACATATAGTACCTTCCAGTGTAGAGCTATAGCATAACTTATCCATCAGTCCTGCTCTTGATGAACATTTAGGTTCTACGCACATTTTTTTTACTCTTTCAAACAATGCTGCGAAGAAGATTCCTGTGCATGCCTCCTTGTGTGAGAACTTCATATATATAGGTGAAATGTGTTTGTATCTTTATCAGATATTACCAACTTGTTCTTCAACATACTTTCACAAATTTGCACTCCCATCTGCAATGTATGAGAGCCGCCATGGCTCCATAGTCTCTTTAACACGTGAAATTGTCAGGAGATTACATTTTTGCAAATTTGAAATGAGCATAATATAATCACAGTGTGATTTTAATCTGGTTTCTATATAGTAGTTCAACTGAGCACTGTGTCAAATATGCGTTAGCTATTCAGGTTTTCTCTTCTGTGAATTGACTCTTGGTATACTTTGACTATTTTTGGCAGGGTCCTTTGTATTATCTAATTGCTTTGTAGGTCTTTTTATATATTCTGTATGTTAATCACTTTTTGGTTATATGTGTTGCAAATATCCTCTCCTCGTCTGTAACTTCTCTTTTTACATTGTTTATAGTGTCTTTTGATGCATATAAACGTTTCCATTTTAACATAGTCAAATCTATCCATCTTTTTCTGTCCCCGTTTGTGTTTTTGTTGTGTGCGAGTATAAATTGTTTAAGAAATCCTTTCACACCCTGAGGTCATAAAGATAGTCTCCAAAGTTTTCCTCTAAAAGTGTTAAGTTTTTGCTTTCCTTATTTTTTTGTATTGATTCTAGAGTTAATTTTCATGCAGTGTGAGCGTTAGCAGTCCAATTTTACTTTTTCCGCGTAGCTAACAGTTGTCCCAGCACAATTGATCGAATTGTCCATCATTTTGCCACTGGTTTGGAATGTCATCTCCATCATGTTAAAAGTTTCCATATAAGCAAGGGTTGTTTCTAAGCTCTCCATTCTGATCTGTTGCTCCGTTTATCTAATCCTGTGCCAAGTACCATATTTTTTTATTTATGAGATTTTTAAAAATTGTGTTAAAGTACTTAATTATTTGAACAGTATCATAGTCTGTTTTGCTTTGCTATAAAGGAATACCTGAGGCTGGGTGATTTATAAAGAAAAGAAGTTTATTTGGGCTCACCATTTTTTACACTGTACAAGAAACGTGGCACCAGCATCTGCTTCTCGTGAGGGCTGCCGGAAGCTTCCACTCACAGTGGAAGGCAAAGGGCAGCAGGCGTGTGCCGATCACATGGTGAGAGAGCAGGAGCAAGAGAGAGAGCAGAGGGAGGTGCCAGGCTCTTTTTAACAATCAATTCTCATGGAAACCCATAGATCAAGAACTCACTCATTACCAGGAGGAGGGCACCAAGTCATTCATGAGGGATCCACGCCCATGATGCAAACATGTCCCACTAGGCCGCGCCTCCAACATTGGGGATCAAATTTCAACCAGAGATTTGGAGGGGACAAATATCCAAACCATATCAAACAGGTAATACATTCATATCAGGCAAAATAAAAAGGTATAAATACAAAGCTTCCCTCCCCCATCCCACTTCTAAACAGATAAACACAGAAATTTTTACGTATATCCGAGCCAATATAAGTGTATATTCTTCTTTCCATCTTTTTACAAAAATGGTAGTGTATCATTTACCCCAGATTTTTCACCTAACAGAATGTCCTGGAGATCTTTCCATGTCAGTAGTACATTGAGAACTTCCTCATTCTTTTGTACAGCTGTATGGTTTTCCTTTGTATGGAAATAAGGTATGAACTATAGTTTATTTAACCATTCCCCTATTGATGGGCATTTCGGTTGCTTCCAATCTTAACTATTACAAAAAACTCTGCATATGTCTGCATATGTCCATTCCCTTAGGTACAAATCCATCTTTAGAGGAAATTCTTAGAAGCAGAATTGTTAGATCAGAGAATATATACATTTGCAATTTGAATGGGTTTTTTGCCAGATTGTCCTCCTTGGGGACTGAACCAGTCTACACCCTACCTGCATTATTTCCTCAGCCTTGTCAATAGAGTGTGTTTTCCAACTCTCGGATATTTTTTGTTATTCTGACAGGTGAAAAATGGTATCTTAGTGAGGTAGTAATCTGCATTTCAGTTATTAGGAGTGAAGCAGAATCTTTTATCTGTGAACCACTTGTTCACATCCTTTGCCTACTCTATTGAACTCTTGGTTCTTTATCTCATTGATTCCTAGGACCCCTTTAAATGAGGGAAACTAACCTTTTGGTGAAATATGAGTATCAAATATTATTTCCCAATTAGTTAACTTTCGACTTCGTATTTTGGCATAAATATTTCCTTAATGCCATGTAATTTTTCTGTTTTTGTATCTAATGTCTCCTTTTGGAAGGTCTTCCCTATTCCAAATTATAAGGGATTTTCTTCTAGTGTATTTGTGGCATTATTTTTGCTTTTCAATTTTTGATCCATTTGGAATTTATCCTGCTGTATGGTGCTAGGTATAATCCTAACTTTATCTTTTTTCCACATGACCAACTGGTGACCCCAACCACATTTATTGAGCAGTTAATCATTTCTCCTACTGATTTTAGAAGCCAGTTTTTTCATATTCTCAACTCCCACATGTGCACTCATTGCTATTTCTGG
Organism: Indri indri; assembly: GCA_004363605.1. Lineage (NCBI taxonomy): Eukaryota > Metazoa > Chordata > Mammalia > Primates > Indriidae > Indri > Indri indri. The sequence continues at coordinate 3,921 of RJWJ010015652.1, forward strand.
ACTTTCTATTATGGTTGATTGGCCTGTCTTGCTATTCATGCATCAGTTCCTCACTGTTTCAATTATTGAGACTTTTAATATGTTTTAATATCTGGTAGAGCTAGTCCCCTGGTATTACTCTTCTTTTCGGAGTTTTCCTGAATGTTTTTGTTTCTTTATTTTTTCACATGAACTTTAGAATCAGCTTGCCTGGCTAAAAAATAAGACTGTTGGTATTTTATTGGGATCACATTAAATTTAGAAATTAACTTAGAGAGGACTGACATCTTTATGATGTTCAGTCTTCCTGGCCAAAAACATGGTCTTTCCATTTATTCAAGTCTTCTTTTGTGTGCTTTAGGAGTGTTTTAACATTTTCTTTGCATAGGATTTGCTTCTACGTTTAACTTTATTGCATGACAGTTTGTTTTTGTTGTTGTTGTTATTGTCATTGCTCTCGTAAATGGATCTTTCTTCCATCGTATCTTCCAAATGGTTATATTTATGCATGAAAGTAGTTAATACTTGTTTGTTAACTTTACATATCCATCGTATTAAATTCTCTTTTTACTGTTGGCAATAGTTTTTCTGCAGGTTCTTTAGGTTTTCCAGGAATGTAAATAGTGATAACTTTACATCCTCCTTCCCAGTTTTTATCCCTGTAATATTTTTCTTTTGCCTTGTTGCATCATCTGGTAGTACTGGGGCAGCCCAACAAATAACACCCCTCTTCTTTGCCCAAATTCTGAACCCTTTGAGTATAAAACAATAATAATAATGCATTAGTTGTACATATTTTGGGGGTACATGTGATATTTTGATATCTGTGTACAATGTATAAGGATCAGATCAGGAGGCCAACGTATCGCTTTATCGTTGATAGAGTTTAGGTATTAGAAAATGTGCCTTCTGTCTGACTTACCCACTCACTCACAGCAGCACTGGCCTGGGAGCACTTCCTTAACTGTCCCATGAGCTCAGTGTTCTCATCAGAATTAATTTTCTCAGGGGGGCAAGGGCAACATACGTAACCTAAACATCTGTACCCCCATAATATGCTGAAATAAAAAATAAATAAATAAAAATTTAAAAAGTAAAATAAAAAAAAGAATTAATTTTCTAAATATTCTGCAATTTAGGTTTGTATTTCCTCTTTGACACAAGGCTTTCGTTGTTGTTTGTTTTAATTTCCAGATAGAAGGGACATTTTGTTTTCTGATTTTAGTATTAGTTACTAATTTAAACTTATTATAATCAGAGAATATTGTCCATATTATTTTTTTTTACTTTTTAAAATTGATATGTATTCGTTGTACATATTTTTGGGGTATATGTGATATTTTGATACCTTTATATAATGTATAATGATCAAATCAGGGAAACTGGGACATCCATCACCTCAAAACATTTATCTTTTCTTTGCGTTAGAAACATTATGATGTCCATACTATTTTTACTTTTTGTAACTTATCAAGGTTTTCTTAGTAGTTTAATACTAATTTTCATGAATATTTTATGGGAAATTGAATTTTTAAAAGGTGCATTATCTGTTTTTAAGATATAGATTTCAAAATTATTATTAGTCTTCTCTATCCTTAATTATCTCTTATCCCCTTGCCTTATCATGCATTTTGATCACCGAATGCAGTCTTCCATTAATAGTGTATTTATGGTTTATTTTCCCTGTGTCTCCTGTGGTTTCTGTTTCTGAGTGGTGATGCTACAGTGTTTTGTGCATAGATTCCCACAATGGTTATGGGCAATAATTCCTGCATCCTGGTACTCACACACGTGTATAGTCCCCACCCACATTATACCAAGGTTAGTTGTTGTGACCAAGAGAATATGGCAGAAATGATGGTATATATTACCTCTGAGATTAGGTTATAAGAGATACCACAACTTTCATCTGGGGTGCTCTCTCTCTCTTTCCCCCCAGTCTGGATCCCCCAATAGCCAGATGAGAGAGCTTGGAGGTGGGTCTGCCAGTCCCACTGAAGTCTTCAGCTGACTGTAGCCCTGGCCAACAGCTTTTGCAACCTCATAGGAGACCCTGAGCAGAGCCAGAACCACCCAGCTAAGCGGCCCCAGGATCCCTGATCTTCAGAAACTGTATGAGGTAATAAACATTCATTGTTCAAACTGCTAATTTTCCACTGATAAATATGTTAATCACAAATGGCCACCTTTACAGGGTAATGTGCCTCTGATCATTTAATATTTTTTGACCTGAAGTCCTCTTTGTCTTGATTATGATCTCCACTTTCTTTGTGTCTGTGTTTGACTGACAGACCTTTGCCAAAATGTTTATTTTCAATCTTGAATGGTTTTGCTTACACACTATTAATGTCTCTTTTATACTGCACAGGATTTTTTTCTTTGTGAAAATCTTTTTCTTTTAATAGATGAGCTTAGCTTGTTCACATTTATTGATGACTGATGTGTTTGGTCTTGGTTTTTGCGTATTTTTCAGTTTTGAAGTTATTTTACCAAGTTCTTTACTATAAGATCGCTTTTCTTTTTCTTTTTTCTTCCATGAACTTACTTTGATGGTTGGAAAAATTGCATTGTTGCTTTAGTGGTTATATTCATAATCATAGTTTTATAGAACTTCTTTTGTTCTATACATCTTTTTTTTTTTTTTTTTTGAGACCCTCTATTGCCCCAGGTAGAGTCGACCACCATGATTTCCAGCTAATTTTTTTATTTTTAGTAGAGACAGGGTCTGGCTCTTGCTCAGGCTGGTCTTGAACTCTTGAGCTCAAGCCATTCTCCCTCCTAGGCCTCCCAGAGTGCTAGGATTACAGGCGTGAGCCACCACGCCCAGCCTCTATATTTCTTTGGACAGCATCTATTAGTTCCTGCCTACGAACAGTGATAAAGCGGTGTATTTCCCCTTTCTTCCCCTTTCCCTTTATTTCCTCCATGCCTCAATTTCTGTCATTAATATTACCTTTTTAGTGTACACCTCTGTACTTTCAAATAGGCACATACTTCAATCACTTGATTTGTCAGCTTTAAAATATATGCTTTTACTCTTGGTTGTAAAGTTGAGGCAAACAGCGAATGCTCTACCTCTAATCTTTTTCCTCCTGTTCTCAAAATTTACATTAGTTGTGCCATTTCTACATTTTTGGAGTATTATTTATTTCCTGTTAACCTAATCTTTACACTGTTTTTAGATTTTTTAGTCTTTTTGCTGCAATCTCCCTAATTAACTATTGGTTGATCATCCTGAAACCATGCATGTTCAAAATTGCCTGTCTATATCCCCTTTATAACTGAAAGACTGTTCACTGAAGGACAGTTGGGCTGGATATAAAAATCCTCAGGTGTCATGTTCTTTCTTTGAGGATTTTGTAGATGTTATTCCACTGTCTAATAACATTAACACATTAACTGCCACGTGAGTTGTATTTAACTCATGATAGTTTGAGCCCGGTGCCTCATGAAGTATATGAAGACTCAATTCTCCAAAACAAATTCAATAAGTATGTTGGTAGTCACATACAAATCAACTGGATTGTAGTATAAAAATTGATTCTAGCACCACTTGAGTTGCATATAACTCATACACAGAAAACAATAAAAAATAACAGATTTTTAATTAAATTATAAAGGATCATTGTGTTTTCAACGTTTTTATTCTATTTTCATAATAAAAACACCATGGCCCCAGGGAAAAAAAAATTTTTCTAGTGTGGCAATGTGTTAAAAGTTAATCTAATAAATCTGAGACAATTCTTATCTTTTTTTCCTCTTATACATGACCCAAACTTACCTGGGTTATCAAAAGATTGTTACTTTATCTTTGTGGTAGAATAAATTTACTAAGCTATATCTTGGTATTACCATGAATAAATATAGAGTCAAGTCTACTTTATCTTAGGAAAAGTCCTAAAAAGTACATTTATTCTGTACTATTACTTTGGTTAATTGCTTTGGGGAGCCCAAAAGTACACAAGATGGATTTTCATTGCTTACTTTATATATTAATTATTTTCTCTCAAATCCTTTTAAAAAATATTCTTCTGTTTCATTTTGCTTGCTGTGCTCATTTTTATCCTCCAGGTCACTTACTGTGTTTTTCTCAATGTCCATCTTCCTTTGTGCTCTTTCTAAGCTGTCTTCATTTGTGGGTGATTTTTTTTTTTCTTCTAGTCCTTTTTGGCAGCTTATATATTATTTCCTTCTATGATCTTGCCCTTTCTTCCGCGGACTCTTTCATCTTTCTTTGTTGTCTTACTTCACAGAGGTAATTGCTCCGTAAAGATTTTTTAAATTCATTATAAAATGTTTGGTCCCAATTTTCATCTGCTGTGTAGCAACCTTTCTCTGGGAGGGAGTCTTTGCCCACTAATAAACTTCTGAGTATTTTTCTCCTATCTGTATTCAATAGTATCTTTGTACTGTTGCATTTCTTATAATATCTTTGTATTGATGTTCTGTTCGATCCTTGTTATTACTCCTTGTAATAGCACCAAAGATCCTTGCTAGCACTAAACGAGTTGGGTTTGGATTTTCTTGGGCTTTCCATTGGCAGACAGGAGAATGCTTTGATTGGGGAAAGACAGAATCCGAGACTCTCTGGTTCTCACAAGAAGGGTCTCTTCTCTGCTGCCACAGAAGCAAATTGCTTCTGAAAAGGGGTTCGTCCTTGTGATTCTTTGTGTAGCCTACCTCCTCAGCTTTTCTCAACCAAATCAGGTCCAGGAAGTCTTTTCCTTTACACCATTTCACTCCAGTTATTGCACCTGTTTTTGAAAACAGAAGATATCTTTTTTGCATCTTTGGATATATCCCTTACTTTTAGGAAGAAGATTTTTGCCTGGCTATTTCATCAAAGAAATCTTTCTCTGGGCTTCTTTTTCTTCATTTCCTCCTATTTGTTTTCTTCCTAATCCCAGCTTCTTTGGACTGTTCTTACACATATTTGGGAGTCTTGGATAATACCTGTCCTCAAGGTTTGCCAAAAATAGAGTTTATTTTTTCATTCTTTTTGTTGCTTTTGGATGATTTCTAAGAGAAAGAGAAAAACGCTGATTTATACAACCATATCTATTCCAGATGTACACAATGTCTTAATTACTAAGATTTTTAAAAAGTCCTACTTTTTGCTAGCGCAAAGTTAACCACCTTGTTCTTTTTCTTCAGTTGTTTAGCTGTTAATGTCCCTTAACTCTTCCATATAAATTTTAAAATGAGCTTTTAAAATTACATACATATACACATACACACACACACACACACACACACAGATGTTGTTGGGATTTTTATTTTAATTCCCATAAATATGTTATTAATCGAGAGAAAACTGATGCCTTTATGGCATTGACTCTCCTTATCCATCAGTGTGATATCTCTTCATTTATTTGGATCTTCTTTAATACCCGAAAATAAAGTTTTATAATTTTCTCTCATAAGATCTCTTGCATATTTTGTTAGATTCCTAAGTGCCTTATGTTTTCTGTTCATATTATAAATACCATCTTTTAATTTTTTTATTTTTAACATTTGGTTGTAGTATATAGGCACACAATTGATTTTTGTATATTGGTCTTATTTCTAGCTAGCAAATTTGCTGAGCTCTTAATCACTTTAATAGTTTGCCTGTAGATGCTCTTAGATTTCTACATAGATCATTATATCCTATCATAATCAATGACAAGCTGATTTATTTCTTTATCTTGCCTTACTATTTCCGTGAGGAATTCTAGTAAAATGTTGAATTGAAGCAGTGATAGCAGATATCTTTGCCTGATTCTTGATTTTAAAGAAAATACTTCAAATATTTCCCTATCGTATACTGTGTTTGCTGTAAATTCTTGGTAGAAACCCCTTCTCAGGCTTAGAAATATATTCCTTATATTATTAGTTTACTGAGAGCCTTATCATAAATGGATATGAAATTTTAACAAATGCTTTTTATAAATTGAGATTATTACTTTCTTTTAATTTGCTCATGTTTAGAATTGAGTTAATAAATTTCACAATGTTACACCATCTTTGCATTAATGGAATAAACACAACTGGTCACAATGTGTTATTAATAAACATTGCTGTATTAGACAATTAAGGGATCATTCATCAGTCTTACTTATCTTCATAATATCTTTTTCAAACACTTTATTTTTAAATTTTCTGCGTCCTTATGTTTTAAGTTTGTCTTGGAAAACAGCATATTGCCAGGGTAGGGGAAGAGAGTTACATTTGTTCATTTTTACTCAATGTCATAATCCTTATCTTTTAATGGGAGATTTTAGTCCATTTACATTTACTGGGGTTCCTCATATATTTGCGTTTACATCTATCATCTATCTTATTTTCTGCTTTTTGCTTACCCTGCTTCTCCTCTGCTTCTTTTTATATTTTCTTTCTCTGTCCTCTTTTGAATTAATCAAGTCTTTTCCCCAATTCATTTTTTCCTTTACTGGCTGATAAGTTCTACATTTTATTTCTACTTTTTTACTAGTTACCCTCAAATTTTTAACATGCATACTTAACACAGCCTAAAGTTAAATAGTGTTTTCCCTTCTCCCCAACAATACGAAGACTTCAGAATGCTTCAACTTAAATTAGTCTTCCTCCCATCTTATATATTATTGTCCAGTATTTTACTTTCACCTTGATTTTTGGCCCCTTAATTAGTCATAATTTTTAATATTATTAATATATTTTTGTTGTCTGATAGTCAGTGTTTGTTTAAACATATTCTCACATGTATTTTTCTTTACCCAGCATTCCTTTTTGCATCACACTCTTTCTTTCTGGTTCGATAGTCTTCTTCCCAAACACACCCTTTGGAGAAGTTCCTTCAGTGAAGGTTTTTAGCCATAAACGCTCTCATGTCTAAGATCTCCTCTTGGTTCTCCTCTTGGACCTGCTTCATGTTCCCAGTGCCTGCTCTATCTCACTGAGGATGCTCATGCTTATTTCAGAGCCTTGTTCCTCCTGGGCTGTTAACTCTCGCCCTCAGGTGCAATCGACTACATCTCCAGTGAGGATGGGAGGGGACTGGGGAGACAGAAAGCTCAGCCCCACCCTCTGTACATGTTACTACCGTCATCACTGGTGGTTTCCACCCTGTAGTGACAACAGGATGGGCAGTGACCCATCGTGGGCAATGTGGGGGAAATCAAAGCGGGGTACACAATCCATGGCCCTTGCTTGACCTGGGCTTCCTCAGGAGAGATGTCTTTTCTGGGAAAGCCAGAATTTTTGTATTAATTGCACTGCCATTTGGGGCTGGTTTCTTTTTTAAAGCAAAAAAAAAAAAAAAAAAAGGATCAGAAATGGTCTCGTTTTATCATCAGGAGGAAGCTGCTGGAAAAAAAAAATCAGAAAGAAAGAAATGGTCTCGTTTGATGGTCTGTTTTCCAACTGTTGCCTTTTTATCAACCCAAACCTCAGCTCTGGGGAGATTTAGAAGATCATATGTTTCTTGTGTTTGTTTGGTACCCTAATCAGGTCTCAGTCAGCTCTGCCATCCAGTCACAGCTCACATCACAACCTTCCACAAACCCACAACAAACCCCCGAAGAGCCCTGTAACACACAGCGTTCCAGGACCCTCCGGAGCCACCTACCCGGCACCAGCTCCCACGACCCACGCCAGCCCCCACACACCCAGCCACACAGTCAGACACCCAGACACGCCCACACATGCTACACGCAGCCCGCAGCACCCAAAAGCACACACACACGTATCACACATGCGCTCACACCTGCACAGACTCACATGGACCTGCACACAGGTCAACACACACACACACACTGTCCTCCAGTAACAAAACCCAGACACCAGAGCCAAGAGCCTGACTGTGCAGACCTGGAGCCAAATCTTTGGACTCCCCTAGAGCCCTGGAGGTGAGTGTCAAGGTGGCCTCACACCATTTCTGAGCCCTGAGGACAAATTCTTCCCTTCCTTGACTTTGAGGTCAGGAGCCTTAGATATTTAGTGGTGACTTTAAAAGTCTTCCGTTATAGACATTTTGGTGTCATGTTCTGAACAAAAATGGAGCATATTTCCTTTTCCAAGTTCTAAGTAAACATGCATTAGGATTTCATAGCGTCACAGAATAAAGGTGCTTCATGGACAGAAGATTTTGCTTCAGAAACAGCTACAATGCTGCTCCCACGTTCCGTGTGCCCCTGTGAGCTACAGTGCCCCATGCAGGATGAGGGCTCAGCCTGGGGCCAAGATCGCCCCAGTGTACCTCTGCGATTAGGGCACTTACCAGTCTGCATCATGGACGGAATGTTTAACATCATGGTCCAGGATTTATCTGACAAAGGAACAGGAGGCCCAGAGAGAGACACAGCTGCCCCCGGTCACAGGACACATTGTGAGGGCAGCCCTGTCAGAGTGGGGTGTGGGATCTCGAGGTGTGCAGAGCCTCCCTGTTTGGGGAGGTGATCACCAAAGACAGCTCTGAGTGACCTCGTCTCTAAAACGGGGATCAGAATGTTGGTTACACTGGGTGTGGGTTGAGGAACAAATGAGACGCGTGCATTGCATCAGGCGTGTAGGAAGGGCTCGGAAAACGAGCGCACACTCACACACAGCCCTGCAACAGCTTCCATGTCTTTGTGACGCACCTGGTGCTGGCCATCAAGTCTTCCACCAGAGAGGGCACAGCATCTTGGGAGTGTAAGGAAAAGAAGAAGCAGCCCCCAGCCCCACCCCAGGGGAGGGCCTGAGTCCCAGCCCCCTGCCCCACAAACTACTCGCTGCGTGGCTTTAGACAAGTCCCATCCCCTCACTGTGTTACCTTGGTCAAGTCATTTAACTTCTACGTTTCAAGGGATAAAAATAGTGCCTGCTTAGAAGCTTGTTTTCAGAACTAAAGAAAAAGCAGAGAAAGCACTGCCCAGAGCACCACATGGCGAGCCCTTGGTGACATCGGCCATTGTGACTTTTTAGCATGAGAATTAAAGTGGCTTCCCAACATGCGTTAATAGCAGGGGTCTGGAGTGCAGGCTGGCCCAGGGGTGGCCACAGAGCCCAGGAGGAACCTCCGTGAGTTCTCTGGGAGGGGGTCCTCATGGGCCTGAACTGGTCACACCTCCCTGGCCACCCCACACCCAGCCTGGCCCCTCTGTGCCTCTTCCGGAACCAAGCTGGAATGAGTATTTATCTCAGGGCCTCCTGGGTGGCTTTATAATGACTTGACTTTGGCAACCCAGGCTGTTTGGGTCAGCACCTGGGAGAGTGTCTGCCGCCCAGAGCCCAACCAGGTGAGTTGGGCCACGTCAGAGGGAAAGAGACACACCAGGGCTCTGTCCCACAGAGGGCAGCCAGATGAGAGCACTGGACACATGCCACGTGACACTCTAACAGCAGCTAAGACAGCGCCGGCCCACTTTTTTTCTATCAGTGCTGTTCAGTGCCACGTGGTCTGCGGACTGGCAGCATTTGCCATCCAATCAGAAATGCAAATTCTTTTACCACCCCCCACCCAATCCCAGACCTGCTAAATCAGAATTTCTGGGGGTGGAGCCCAGTAATTGACAAGCCTCCCAGGTGGTGCACACTGAAGTTTGAGGAGTGCTGTCCTCTATCATCTTCTTTATCTCCATTTTCCAGAAGAGGCAGCTGAAGCTCAAGTAGGTTAAGGAACTTGCCCAAGGACTTAAAGTGAGGAAGTAACAGAAGCAAACCTCAAACTCGGGTGTAGCCCACGCTTCCCTGGCCCATCTGGAAGTGTTGGGTTGCTGCGGCACCTAGAGGGGAGCTGGTGGGAGCTGGTGACCCCTGCCGTGGAGGGGCTTCCTGCCCAAGGTAGTGACCCAGGGGCCTCAGCATCTGGCTGGTGACTCGAAGTTTCAACTCTAAGGCTCAACCCAAGAACTCTAAGCAGATGAGCTGGAAAGTGATGCGGGTGGTGGGGAGGCCAGCTGGGGAGAGAGAGTGCCGGCTGCAGCCCTGCCTGCCGCCCTCACAGTACCTGCCCACGTGCTCCTGCCGGATGCCGGGGGCGAAGCGCCCCCCTCCACCCACCGGGCTGGAGCTACCTGAGTGCACAGCTGCACTGGCTCTTTTCTCTGACCCCAGTGCCCAGCTCAGGGCCTGGCACTCAGCTGGTCCCCTGTGAAGCTGCACGGTCAACTGAAGCAAGGACAAAGACCCTTTCTGGCTGAGCGACTGCAGAAGGCACAGGGCAAGGCCTTGCAGACCGGCAGCTGATAAATACATGGACAGTGGGAGGTTGTGGGAACGGTTCTCCTGGTGACAGTTACAGCCGGAGGAAAGGCTTGGCCAGGGAGAATGTGCGGTGCGTTGTTCCAGCTTCTCTCACACAACCTGTTCTCTCAGGTTCCTCTCTTTTCAGAAGCTGAGACGTGGATTTGGCAGTCATCATGGAAGGCCTGCACTGTCCACTGAGGGGTTTGGGGTTTATGCTATGGGCACTGGGGAGCCATGGGAGGCATTAGAACAGGAGAGTGAAGTGACAGGATCGTATGGATTGGAGAGGGATTGAGCAGCAACTCCATGTCCTGGAGCCTACTCTGCACCAAGCACTGCGCCTACTGCTTGCCCAAGCACCCCTCATTTTAGAGCTGAGCCTCGGGGTGTCTGCTCCAGGGAGCACAGCTAGTGAGCCACAAAGCAGAACTGCACTGAGGCCGGTCTGACTCCAGAGCGCAGGCTCCTGGCTCCTCCACCACTGCCCCACCCCTGTCCGAGCTGTCTCCAGGGTTGGCTCTGGGTGGAAATGGGGCCTGGAGACCATGGGGGCTCCTCATGGGTACTCCCATGCTGTGAGCCTGGGGGTGGGAGTAGAAGCAGATGGAAGGGGTGCCCAGGGGAGGAGGGTATGGGCGTGGAGGACACAGCCTGGCTGGGGTGAAATGTCCCCAGAGCCCTTGGCAGGACTCCCATGGGCCCTCTCCTGTCCCGACCTGACCTGAGCCACCTCCTGCATGGGAGTGCCTGGGTGGGGCGAGCGTCAAGGGCAGACAAGCTCCCGAAAGCAAAGCCTGTGGTCAGGTGGACCCAGTGTCGCCCTTTCAGAGGGACCAGGGACCTCCACAATGTCCTTGATTCCAAGAGATTTTGAAAAAAAAATGTCAGAAAAAGAGAGATTGAGCCCTTCAGAGATAGAGACAAGAGAGAGACATGTGTGGTGGGGGGTGTGGAAGCGGGTGGGGAGAAAGAGAGAGAGAGAGAGCGACGAGAGCCACATGCACTCTATGGGGTGCTCTAGGCCACCGCCGCCTGGCTCCCTCTGCACGCAGCCCACCGCCGTCCAGCCAGGGCGGCAAACTGGAAACAGCTGCGGAGGTTTTGGGTTTCCGCCGGCCTCCCCCTAGCCCCTGGCTCTGGCCCACCCGAGCAGTTCCCCTTAATCCAGCTCTCTCGGAAAGCTGCACAGTGAAAATCCTCCACCCGCTCTGACAGGTCAGCCCTGGGCACCGCCCTCTGCAAAGACAGGGCCCTTCTGCTGCGGGGGCCACAGTCCACAGTTTCCTCATCAGATAGGTGGGGCTCATAGTGCCGCCCATGTAGGGGACCGCTGTGAGCCCTTCCCTGCCACCTGGCAGTCCTCCCAGAACCTTCACTGGTCCCATTCTCCTGGGACACATCTACTCATGGGGCGTCTTTTTCTAATTCGCACAAAGGCCTCCTAGTAGCAGCCCTGCCTCCCCTTCTCCCTCCCTCTCCCAGAGCCCGGGGTTGAGGTCTGTTCCCTAGCCCAGTCCTCTGGGGCATAGACCAGAGGGGATTAGTCACCATCCGAGTTCATCCAGCACTTCCTGAGGCCCTACTGTGTGCCAGTCCTGCGCGGGATCTGCTCAGCATCTACCCTCAGGAGCTGGGAGGTAAAATTTTGTTCAGCTGAAGTTGCCTCTCTATTTACATGTTTATTTCTTTTATGGGAGCAAGAATGGACGTTTGGCCTTTTCAGAAACCCAAAGCAATAAAACAGTCCACCATGTGTAGATGTACAGGTTGTTCACTGTCCCAGACACCTGCCAAGCTCTTGTTCTGCTCCCCAAGCTATGCGCGCTGCCACGAGGCTGTGTGTTCTGAAAAATACAAGGCTCCTCTTTCCAATTTGCACAAAGACACCATCCACTCTCCACTGGCCTAACTGTGAGCTCACAGGGCACTGCCTGCTCAGGGGCACCTTCTAATTCTCACAAGGCGTGTCGCACAACAGCCTCTGAGAGTGAGTTGGGAAAGCTAGAGATGCACTTTCTTTTCAACAATTCTAAGAATGAGAAGGTCCCACATCAAGGCAGCTCAGCATCTCCCCCAGGAGAGAGGTGTGAGTGTGGGCTGCAGGCTTTTTGTACAAAGAAAGCTCTTTGGTACCCAGCATAAGAGTCAAAGAAATATGAGCCAGAGAAATCCTGCGTGTTAGAGTCCCTTACTGTGAAAGTCGGGAGGGACCCCCAAGCCATCTTATTCCATCCGCCCATTTTTCAGGTGAGACAGCAGAGGACCCGAGAGGTCATGTGGCTTCCCTGAAGTCACACTGTGGTGTTCAGGACAGTGCCAGGGCTCCCAACTCCCAGAGCTAAGTTTCTCCATTGCCGCACCTGCCTGGCACATCCCAGGGAACCCTCATTTGAGCCCCTGAGAGCAGGGGTCATGTCCTTCCCTTCCAGATCCCCCAACACAGGTAGACATGCACACACATGCACACACACACACACACACACACACAGAGGAATCCATGACTCCAGTGCCTTGGTGGTGGCCTCCGCACGAGACATGGGCCAGGCTCCCTGTTCACCAGAGTGTAAACTTGGAGCCACTGAGAAGGCTCTGGAACCTTTCCACACCACCTCCCAAGGGATTTCAGTTTGATTTTGCTTTTATCTAAATATGTCCCTATGCCTTATCTCACAGGAAACTGATTAGCACATCTCCCAGGAGGCTGAGAGGCCCAGGGGCCATGCAGAGGTTCCCAGTACTGCCAGGCAGTGGTGGTTCCAGGGGATGGGAAGGGCGAGACGGCCTCAGGCCTCTCACAGGCACGCAGCTCCACCCCCCCACCCCCCGCATCACCTCCACCCTTCCCCACCCTGGCCCCAGACTGACTCTCAGTGCAGAGCGGCTAATCAGGAAGGGACGCACCAACTTAACTGGAGACCTGCACATTTTGCAGATGCATCTCTTGTTTTTACTGCTGTTGCTGATGTTTTTAAGCAACAATTTTCCTCCACCTCAGTGACTTTTTTCCCTTTTTCTTGATCCATTTATCTGTACATTCACAGCGTCTGGGAAGCTAGGAGAAAGAGGCCACCGCCAGTCAGGGCCCCCTAACTCGGAGCAGCCAAGGGCTGCCAACGTCCTGGCACTCAAGGGGTGAAACCAAAACACTGCATCTGGGACTTATTCTTTTTAACCTTTTATTATAAAATAACAGAAAACCATGCAAAGCAAACATATAGTTTAATGAATCATTATAAGGTGAATACCCTTGTAACCAGTACCAACATCAAGAAACAGAGCAGTGCCCGCCATCCCCGAAGCCCATCCAAGCACCTCATCCCAATGGCAACCCCCCTCACTTCCCCAAAAGTAACCACACATCCTAGCTTTTATAATGATCATTTTGCTGCTTTTCCTTATAATTGTATTACCCAAATGGACATCCCTAGACACTATCATTTAGTCGTGTCCACGTCCTATATTTGATATGCCTTTCGGGTCTCTGTTAATTCCCGATTTACACCTCTGTCTCTTGCTTTTCCTGACAATTTATCTGTGGAAGAACCTACAGAGTTTCCAGTCTGGATTTTGCTGGTTGCCTGTTCACGAAGCCACTCACCATGTGCATCCGTCCTGTTTTTCCTGCAATTTGGCAGCTCATCCAGAGAGCAGACCAGACTCAGGTTCGAACCCCTCTGGCGAGATGATAGGTGGGGATCAAGCTCTTTCGCCAGAAGCACATAACGTCCGGCTGTGCCTCTTTCTGGAATTGTTAGCAGCCATTGACTCTCGACGTTTAGATCTATTAATTCACTGGGTATTGCAGAATGGCAACTGATACCAAATTCTGTCTTTTTTTTTTAATTCAGTCATTGAGACACTTTTATTTTGACCTATTCTTGAGCCTTAATTTCCACCATTCAAGGCCATGAGCTTGGACCCTAGGAGGAGGAGGGTGTCTCAGGGTTGAGAGAAAGGTAGTGGTGTGACATGTTTAATCTTAGAAATCTCTTAGAGGCTTAGGGTATGAGTCCTGGAAGTACCTCAAAGGTAAATTCCGCTCCAGCTGCCCACCTAGAACGAGAAGCCACTCTGCAGGCCCCCTGATAACAATTAGCTGCTCAGCCCCTGCTTGCACACTTCGTGCAGCAGGGAGCTCACTACTTTCAAAGTCAACCCATCCCATCCCTGGACATATCTCACTACAGGGGAGTCTATCCTCAGGCTGTGGCGCCTCCTCCTTGTGCCCTCCCCCAGGGGCCCACAGAGCAGTCTGCTCACTCTACCAAGGAACAGCCTTTCAAAGACTCCTCCCCCAGGAAGTCTTCCCAGCCGCTCCTCTCCCTCCTCCTCCTCCTCTTCTGACTGCAATTTCACATAAAATCCATGGCTGTGGAGCTGCAGCTGATGCTTGCTCAAAATTCCAAAGCAGGCTTCTCCATAATTTTCAAAAGGCAGACAATGTTTGGAGGTGATTGGACCCAAGCGTCAAACGCTAATGCTTCGTCTCCCATCCCAGTCTCACCACAGCCCATGCAGACCACGGCGCAGGAAAGCCCCGGCGGGTCCCCCATTGTGCAAGGCGCTTTCCTGTCTGTACCAAGAAGCCACATTTCACAGACACCCAGATGTAAGACAGCAGAGATGGATGAGGCAGCCAAAATACCCTCTTCTGGCACTTAGCAGAACCAGACAACATGAATCAAAAATAAAATCAACACAACACAAAAAATGTGGGTCAAATTGTAACTGAAAGTTGCTTTTGAAAGAGAGGTCTTGAAGCCATCATTTTTTCTTTTTGTGAAATCCTCAGTGTCCGCCTTGGTTAATGACATTGCCTTCCACCCAGACTCTCCAACACACCCCCTCAGTCATGCCCACGGCCACGCTCGGCCTCAGCCCCCACAGCTGGTTGCTCACCAAATCCAGCCAGGAGGCCTCAGGAGCATCTCTGCAAACATGGTCTGCATTTCTCCACTTGCTTTGCGCTAGTTGTCCCACCAAACCACACTGTCCCACCCGTCACCCATTGCCACCTCTGCTAACACAAGCATCCCAGCCTCCAAAGCCCCGTCCACAGGCCTCCACCCCAAGCCCCTGTCCTGGTTTCTGATCCCATCCAAAAGCAACTCCCTCTCCAGCAGATGTTCAGAGCTGTCTTTATTGAATAAATGAGTGGATTCATTAATTCCATAGACATTTCTTAAGCCCCTTATGTACCAGCCACTGTTCTAGGCACTGGTGATCTAGTAATAAAAGCAACAGACAAAATCTCTGTTGATTATAGTCACCAGAGTCAGACAATGAATAAAACAAATACATAAGTTAGATAACATATGAGGAGGGTGGGACCGCTAGTACAAAGCAAGTGGAGAAAATGAAAACAGGGGAAGGGCTTTTCCTGCCGTGGGGGAGGGAATGGAGGCCTCCTACTCATGTGACATCTGAGAAAAAGACTTGCAAGAGGTGAGGAAGTGGACCTATGCAGGGATCCAGGCCAAGGAATGGATGAGGAAATGAACAAAAATAACGGAATACGGAGATGTGTGAATGAGGGAATCACTGAATGAAAAAATTAAAGAGTGGATGAGAAGGGAGGAATTATGTCTAGTTAGACCGTTGCAATGAATTGAATTGAATTGAATTGGGCAAACTACACCACCAGCATTTTCTGTAACTTCCTGAAGCCTGTGTGGGCCTTGAGAATGTGCCTGACCAACTTGCAGAGTGGTTCCGAGGGCCCTCCTGCCCTTTCCACGTGCCATGCTCCAAGGGTTCCGCAGGCTGCACCCGACTCGCTCACAGCCGCAACGGCTCCCGCGGGGCTGGCAGTGTGAGAACAGCCAGTGCCTCTGTGGAGGGCGAGGCTCTCTACCCATCTGTAAATACACTTGCCCCACTCCTCCTCAAAAGGGGAGGTAGGCTCCACATGCCTGGTAACAGATGTGCCGTGATGATTGCTTCTTTGATCCCCAGGGGAGGGGCCAGGGGCCAAAGATGAAGCCTGCGAGTGGGGCTCCCAGGCAAGTACACAGTCTTGGAGGGCATTGCTCATGCTGGGCAGGAGCAAGAGTGGATACCAAGGATTCCGCTTCTGCTCACCCCCGATCTGGTCAGAATTCTGCCAGCAAAGACGGAGAGGGCAGGCTGGGGACACTGCGGGAAGCCCAGAGCTGCAGAAGGGGGAGCAGGTGTGCAGGAGGGCAGAAGCAAAGACCCAGAAAAAGGCCTAGCGGGCTGGACTGCCCTGGGCTCAACTGCGGCTGTACAAGGGCAGGCAGGGAAGCACCTCCTTCAGGAAGGACAGTCCCCAGGAGGCAGGATGGCAGCATGAAATCAGGGCCTTTGAAGGCAGACAAGCACAGGTTCAATCCAAGCTCTGTGGCCTTGAGTCAGCTACTTAATCTCTCTGAGTCTCAATTTCCTCTAAATTGGGTACAATAATAGCTGCTTTATAGAAAACCAAAAGAGACAATGTTTATAAAGCACTGCGCATAATGCTGGCATCTAGTAGACACGCAGTAAATGATTGGCATCATCATTAATATATCCTAATCTATTATTAATAATGATAGAGATACTATCAATGCATTACAATAAAATAATACATTGTTTATCTTATAGTTAATAAATATCACAAGCTTAACCTGAGCTAGCAGGCTTTGGGGGCTAATGAAAAAGAGCTAATGAAGCCGAGCCAATGGCTCATGCCTGTAATCCTAGCACTCTGGGAGGCCGAGGTGGGAGGATCGCTTGAGGCCAGGAGTTTGAGACCAGCCTGAGCAAGAGCGAGACCCCATCGCTACAAAAAATAGAAAAATTAGCCAGGTATGGTGGTGTGCACCTGTAGTCCCAGCTACTCAGGAGGCTGAGGCAGGAAGATCACTTGAGCCCAGGAGTTCAAGGTTGCAGTGAGCTGTTATGAGGCCACTGCACTCCAGCGCCTGGGTGACAGAGTAAGACCCTGTCTCAAAAAACAAAACAAAAGCAAACAAACAAAAAAGAGCTAATGTGAACTCAGGCTAAATTAATAGAACTCAGGCCAAAAGGAGGGAGAAAAAAGACCTGCCTCCCTCTGAGCTGGTTGGTTAACTGGCAGTTGGTAAACTGTGTCAGGTCCTGGGCCTGCCCCTGCACAGAACAGGGCTAGCTGGGATGGACGCAGAAGAGGGAGCCAGGGTGTGAGGGGCTAAAATCCCCAGCCCATGACAGGTAATACTGCTCGGCCTACAGGAGAGGAAGCTGCAGCCACCCTCATCATCATACAGTCTTCAGGGCTGGCTCAGAGCAGAGGGCAGAGCGGGGGATTGGGGTGAGGGGGAGCTACAAGGAGGCAGGTTTCAGCTCTGTACAAGGAAGAACTTTCCTTCAGGTCAAGAAGACCCCTCTATAGAGAGGGAGCTCTCTACCACCGGAAAACATATGGCAAAAGAGTCTTGGACAAGCTCTGCCATATCAAGAGGGGGTTCCCCCCAGAGGGGAGGTTGGTCTTCATCAATACCTCGCCCTTTTCTGACCTGACACTCAGAGCTCTGACTCATGGCGTATCTGCCCTCATTACTCATCCATCCATCCATCCATTCATTCCTATGCTTCTGTGACTAGCGCCAAGGACACAGAAAACACAAACTGCCTCCCAGGGCTTTACGGTCCAATGCAGTGGCTCTCAAACTGCACGTGCATCACTCAAGGAGGGACAACTAACTGTATAGCCACATGAAAAAGAATGAAGTTGGACCCTTACTTTACACCATATACAAAAACCAACTCAAAATGGATGTAAGACCTCAGGTAAGAGCCAAAACTGTAAAACTCTTGGAAGGAAACATATGGCTAAATCTCCAAGACCTCAAATTTGGCAATGGATCCTCAGATATGATCCCCGAAAGCACAAGCAATAAAAGAAAAAATAGATCAATTGAACCTTATTAAAATGTTAAACTTTTGTGATTCCAAGGACACTGTCAAGAAAGTGAAAAGACAATGCACAGAATGAGAAAACATATGTGTAAATCACATATCTGATAAAGGACTTGTGCCTAGAACACAGAAAGAACTCTTGAAACTCAAAAATTAAAAAAAAATAAACCAATTCTAAAGTGGATGAAGGATCTGAAAAGACTTTTCTCTAAATAAGATATAAAAACAGTTGATACACATATAAAAAGATGCTCAACATCATTAGTCACCAGGGAAATGCAAACCCAAACCATATTGAGATACCACTTCACACTCAGTAGGATGGCTATAATCAAAAAGTCGGATGATAACAGGGATGTGGAGAAATCAGAACCCTCATCTATTGATGATGGGAATGTAAAATGGTGCAGCCACTTAGGAAAAAGGTCTGGCATTTCCTCAAAAAGTTAAACACAGACTTACCTTGAACCCAGCAATTCTGCTCCTAGTTATACAACCAAGAGAAAGGAAAACACGTGTTTCACACAAAAACTTGCATGCAAATGTTCAGAGCAGCATTATTTATAACAGCTAAAGGTGGAAACAACCTAAATGTCCATAAACAGATGAAGGGATAAACAAAATATGGTTGTTCAGCCATAAAAAGGAATAAAGTACTGGTACATGCCACAACATGGATGAACCTTAAACTTCGAAAACTTTATGCTAAGTGAAAAAAGCCAATCACAAAAGATCACACCTATTATATGGTTCCATTTATATAAAATGTCCAGGATAAGAAAGCTACAGAAACAGAAAGCAGATTTGTGGTTGCTTAGGATTGGGGGTATGGGGGAGGAAGGGGATGAAGGTGAAAGAGTAGGGGCTTCTTTTTAAGGTGATAAAATGTTCTTAAGTAGATGGTGGTGATGCGTACATAACTCTGAATACACTCAAAACTATTAAGTTGTGCACTATAAATAGGTGAATTGTATGGTACCTGAATTATGTCTCACTAATGCTTTCACACAACAAAAAAGAAGAAGTAAAGAATCACCCAAGGATCACTTGGTAACATCACTGCCAGGGCTGCAGGTCCACAGTTTTGAATTAATACTGCCTCGGGTGAGGTCTGGGGACGGCAGTTTTGAAAGCTCCCCAGGTGGTTCCAATGTGTGGCCGAGGTTGAGGGCCACTGGTCTAGGGGAGCCAGCAGCTCCCGTTTTCTGAAAGTCTGCAAGCTGCCTCACATTCACTATCGCTTGCCGTTTTAAACACAAACCTAGGGCAGGGACATTACTGGGCCACAGTCTTTTAGCCTTGATTCCAAAATCCAGGAGGATCTGAGAAAGGAGAGCTTTTCCATAAATTTGCAGCAAATTCTTTTGGTGTCAAAAAATCCAACCTGAACCCACACGAGGCTATTTATGCCCTTTACTCATTTCACTTAATATGAATATTCATACATTTCACTGCAGAAATGAGCAAGCATCTGTCTACAGGCTGCTTCCCTCGCCTGGCTGTGGGTGTTTTATAAAGTATGGTATACACAACATTACTTTCTAAAAGACTGAAAAATTCTGACTTCCAGACGCATCTGGCCCCAAGCATGTCAGACCCATAGTTATTCCCATTTTACAGATAGAGGAAACTGAGTCCAAGAGAGGCAAAACAACCTGCCTGAAGTCCCAGCACCCAGATTCAAGCTTCGGTCCTTCCCTGCAGGCAGAAAGACCCTCTGTGCCTTGCCTGCGTCCTTGCTGTCCCTGCTGGTCCAAGGGAGCTCAGGGGGTCTTGTATGTCCCAGTGAGTGGACGCCCGCTGCTCCAGGCCCCTTTTGGGCCAGCTCCTTGGCAGTGCCTCGCCCACCACATGAGGGGCCTGGCCCGCCAGAGTGGGAGCTGAGCTGGAGCCTGCTTTGTAATTTGCTCTGCCAGCCCGCCCTCCTTGTCTCCCTCCCAGCTGCAAACGGAAAATCCGAGAAGGTGGTCTGCTTTTCTGGCAAATGTCAGCCCCAGCCGGCTGGGATGGTGCAGCTCAGCAGGGAAAGGCCGCTGCAGAATCTGGCAGAGGGGCCTCTGCTAGGTTGGAAACGCATTCGGCACAATTAGCAGAGAGGAAGAATGTTATTAGTTCTGTAACACCACGACTCATACAAAGTATCTTGTCGTCAAGAAACAAAAAAGAAGATGCTTCTCACCTGCTGGTGGCATTTGTTAACATAACTTAATAGCAAGAATAGAAGCAATATTTAATGAGACCCTAATGTGGCCCAGGGACTGGATTCAGCACTTTTCAGACATTGACATCCCCCAGGATGTGAAGCATTAATATTATTGTCCCATTTTTCAGAACCAAAACCAAGGCTCCAAGAGTTGGTGTGAATTGCCTGAGATCACGCAGCAAGGACACAGCTGGGCAAGACTGGACCCGGCTCCTCCTGATTCTGAGATCAGCTTTTTTCCCCACCCCCACACAAAGGGTCGTTTTAGCCAGAAGCCCGTGAAGAAACTGAACCATTTCTTTCTTCAAATCAGAGGTACTCAAGGGCAAACAGTAGAACAGCTTTAATTCGGTTTGCTTCCTTCCCTCTTCTTTTGGATTGGAAATGCCCCCAAGGCCATGCCACTTACCTCTCAAGACGCTCTGGAGATGAGAAACCCAGCCCATTTCACAGATGAGGAGACTGAAGCGTGCAGCGAGAAAGTTGCTGCACCAGGCCGCAGACCCACTGCCACTCGGTGCCTTCTTCCTCCCCTGGCGGCTTTCCGTGTGATGCCAGGTTGCTGCAGCGCCACAACACAGGTTTCTCCTGTGCTGGGAGAACCACAGTCCCTTTTCTTTAGTGGACAGAAAGACAGCCCATGACTACAGGAGTCACAGGGGGGCACTGCTGTATATGGGGCTGCCATTCACCCATTCTCTCATTCACGAACCCTCCACGCTGCCCTTCTCTGCGCTCCAGCTGAACAAGGGGTCAAACGCGGCCTGACTCCAGGGAGCTCAGAATCCAGGTGATGAACTGCACGCCCACTGTGCCGGCTCAGTGTAGGGCAAGTTACGGAGCAGGGAGTGGGGGTCCTATAAGGTCCAGAGGACACACGGAAGGAGACCCCAGGCTGCCAGGAGGAGTCAGGGAAGGCTTCACAGAGAAGGAAACATTTGAACTGAGAGTGGACGGAGGAGTGGACTTTGGTCAGGTGGACGAGCCGCAGACGGGCACCCCCGGCCAAGTGCACAGTATGCCACACTACCGGGGTGGCCGGAGCATAGAGCGGCATCCTGGACGCAAGATCCCACCAGGGTCTTGGGACCATCTCCTCACTCAAGTGACCACAGAAAGTCACGGCCAGAGGACCTGACAGGAGGGGTGGGTCTGAGGGTGGCTGTTACTTTTAGGGCACCAAAATCCTGCATAAATGTTCTCACCAAGAAGACCCTACCCTGAGCCCCGAAGTCCAGGCAGCCTCTGCGGCTTTGGCCCAGCCAGTGACGACTTCTCTTGGTCATTAATCGCAGCATGTGCTAATGTTTGATAAATTGCCCAACAGTTGCATTAGCTAATAACTCCCCGAACAAAACCAGAGAGTTCATCTGTTTTTATAAGACGCCCAAGAGCATCCTGGGAACAGGCACGGTGGTCGTGAATAAAAGAGAAACATTCATTTATGGTAATTGGTTTCAGCTCCTCACTTGGCTGCTTGTGCTGACCTAAATGTATCCAGTTGTTCCCTCTGCCTGGCTCTGGTTTGGGGGTCACTCCTAATGGTTTAATTCAACAAAAAATGTCTGCCATTTCCTGTAACCTCTGTCTTTTTTCACCCTCCTCCCAAACGGTTTTCTTGCAAGCAGCATCTCTGCAAGTCCCTCCCGGAGCCGTTTCCTTCTCAGGGAACAAAGTCAAGATTGTTGACAGAGAAAAAAGGTCTTAACTCCAGGCCAAGAAAAAAAGGTGGGGGGAGGGGCTAAATGAAGGTAATAATCATTTGTTTGTCTTCCACCCGGACTTCACAAAGCAGGTTTTGTCCGAGGCTGGTGGTCAGGGACTCTGACACAGAACATGGCCCTGGTGACCAAGGGCAATTTATGGGGAGGGAAGGAACACAAATCCTCATTCATGGAGCCGGCCTCAGAGGAAGTGACTGGGAGGAACATTTGTGCCCGGCCAGCCGGGCCCTCCCTCGGTCCCTCCCACGGGTCTGAGGCTGCGGAGGGCCAGGGGCAGGCTCGCTGGGTGCTGTGAGCTTTGGCCAAACTTCAAAACCCGAGTGCGGCCCTGCCTCTCCTCTGGACGGCTTTTTTTTTTTTCCAGTCGTGAGCACAAATGATCCCCCTGCAGGGCAGTGCCCAGAGAGAGTGGATTTAAGAGCCTCTGCTGGCATTTGGGCCCCCGAGGATGAGCAGGCCGGAGGGTGGGGGCAGGGCGGGGGCCGGAAGAGGATCTGGAATACATTGCGCCGTCAGCGGGGACAGCTTGTAAACCTTGTTGGGATGCATCTGGTAGAAAGGCGTTGTATAAATATTAGATCATTATCGGCGTATTCTGTTTCCCTCCTGGGCTAAGGAGGGGCTGGCGGACCCCAGATGCCTTTCGTCAAGAAGACAAGGATGGCTTCGAGGAGTCCTGGAAGGTTGCCACTTGCCCACGGGCAGTCCTGGCTGGGGGCGGGGAGGGTGGGGAGGGGGGTGCTCAGAACCCAGGGAGGGCAGAAGTGGCTGCCAGCCTAGTCAGCAAGCTCTCCCCTGCGAGGACTCTGTCCACCAGGTGCAAGGGGGCACGGGGACAGGGGCCAGACTGGGCGGGTGGGGAACGGGGAAGGCCAGTGGGTACAGGCAGCAGGGGCCACTTTGTCTCTCCACATGGCCCTGTCCCCTCTCTGAGGGTCCCTCTCACCACCCGTGTGGCCATAGGGATTCTGACTTCATAATACTTATCAATACCTGGTTGGTGCCACCTCGTGCTAAGCACAGGGGACACAGAGGTGGACACAGCCCCGGCTGGGGGCTCAGCAACTCCAGGCCCTCCTAGGCTGGAATGCCGGGACGGGGACTCTGGATTATAGAGCTCTTTTCCACTTACCAAGAGCACTGAGCAGCTCCACTTCCCACTGCCTGCGCACCACAGACCTGGGGAGTATTTGCAAGCCAAGTGCAAGCAGCGCTCTTCCAGGAGTAGGGCCCAGACGGCGGCACCAGCAACACTAATCATTTTCACACCATCTTCACCACCATCATCACCATCTCATCAAAACCTGCCCCTCCTGTACGGTCCTCTGGCCACGACTCTCATAGCCCCTTGGGTGAGGAGATGGTCCTGAGACTCTGGCGTGGGCTTGGGTCTGGGATGCTGCTCCAGGCTCCGGCCACCCCAGTTGCGTGGCATGTGCGGTGCCCTGGCCATGCCCGGCTCATCCACCTGACCAAAGTGGACTCCTCCTTCAACTCCCAAACCCAAACATTTCCTTCTCTATGAAGCCTTCCTGGACTCCTCCTCGCTGCCCAAGGTCTCCTTCTGTGTGTCCTCTGCACCTGATAGGACCCCCACCCCTGTAACTTGCACTATCGTGGGTCAGAATTTTGCATTTGCACGTTAAGCACCTACAGTCTGAGCTCCTGGAAGTCAGGGAATGCTTGGCCCTTTGCTGTGTCTCTAGTGCCCAGCCAGAGCTCAGAAAAGGGATACAGCAAAGGTTTGTGAATGAATGAATGAATGAGTGAATGAATGAATGTCATCCTCACCATCACCATCCTCATCATCAAAACAATGGCTACCATTTGTTTATACACATTCTCAATATTAAGCCACTTCATTTTCACAACATATCCATGAGGTTGACACTGTTGTACCCATTTCACAGTTGAGAAAACTAAGGCTTCAAGAGCGACTTGCCCAGGTCATACAGCTAGCAAGGCTTTCAAACCCAACTTTGTTAGTCTCCCCACCCCCACCCCCTGGTCTTAAAAAACTTTTCTGCCAGCAGGTATCAAGGAGCTCAAAGGCGCCCAGGAGAAGGAGCCAGCTCTGCAGGTCGCTCAGGAAGGACTCCCCAGAAGAGGCTCCTTTGAGCCAGGACCAGCAGGATGAGTCAGACCTTGACAGGGAGACCCTCTGAAGACAGGGCTCCTTCCCTCCCCTACCCCTGCAAGACGCTTTGCTGAGGCCTAGCCCCCTCCTCCTTCCGTCCATCAGCGCCGGGGCACTGCCAACCTGCCCGTCCCATGCTGCCTGATTCCTTAGAGTCTGGTCTCCTCCCCACGTGGTCTCGCCCAGTCTCCTCTGCAGCTCCGTAAGGCAGATATTATAATGCACCCATAGGAAAACTAAAGCAAAGAGAATTGGCATAACCTGACCAAGCCACACAGCCAGAAACTGGCCAGACTCAAGCTGGGTTCGTAATTGTGACGTCAGATGCCTGTGGTACTTGAGTGTGCTCCAAGTACAGGACCGGACACTGAGAAACCTGGATTTAAGAGCTGGGTCTGCCACTGTTTCATCTGTGGCCTCGAGCAGGACCCCTCTCCCCAGACCTCAGCCTCGACAGGAGAGTCATTGAAGGGGAATTTTGTGGTTTCTGAGGTGCCTGTGAGTTGATGTCATTTTGTCTGTACCCAGCTCTGCAAAGCTGGAGCGCCAGGTGTTAGCATCTCCATTTTGCAAGCGGGGAAACTGAGGCCCTGGGGGATTACCTGACCAGAGCATTGAAGTGTATCCAGGAGAGGGGACCCAGTTGTGGTGAAGACTGGCCCCATGAGCACCGATGGCAGTGAGGGTGCTGAGGCTGTTTAGTCTCCAGCAATGCAGGGGCCCGGGATAGCAGGTCTGACTCAGATCTGAGCAGGGCACTTCCAAGGTGGAGAGAGCAGGTGGACTGTAGTCCCTGTGAACAGATGGCCAGACTCCAAGGGTCAGAAGAAGTTCACCAAGATCTAGTCTAAGCCAAAAGTGATATATCCCTGCCAGGTGTTGTCTGGCTTTGTCTTGAATGCCTTCAGTGACAGAAAGCTCACTACCTGTCAGTGCAATCTGTTCTGTGGTTGGACTGTTTTGATTTTAGCTCAGCCAAAGGAAGCATTTGCTATGAAGAAGCAACAGGGAACATCTAGGAAAACAGACTGGCAATCATGGGAAGGCATTGGAAGCTATGAACCTCATCAAAGAAAACTTAGGCTTGTCTCAGATTTCCCGTTGCTGTCTTGAAATTTGCCCTCCCCGGTGCCTTCCCTTTTTCCATGTGTGCAGCACTTCACAGTTTACAGTTATCCAAATGCATGACCCTAGCCACCTGGCCAGGGCAGGAATTATCAGGCCGCCAGGGCAAGGTGGGGGCTCAGAGGTCTGGGCCTTCTCTGCCTAGGTCTCTCAGCCAGGGAGAGGCTGCACCAGGACCAGAGCCCAAACCTTCCCTGCCCCAGTGCTGCTGCCACAGTGAGGCCTGCCCAAGTCACTGAAAAGCCACCCACATAGGGCACCCGCCACAGAGAACACTACGGGCCACTTCCAAATTTGGAAAGGGGCACCCTTGAGCCCCTCGGAATTCCAGGCTCTGCTATTTTTAGGCTGATCAGCTGTTCCACCCTGCTCCCCCACCCCAGGCCCCCCACACAGATTTCCTGAGCAATCAAATCCATGTGTCCCCAGTTCCAGCCCTGGTGCTCAATGAGGTGAGCACTGGATGCTTATAGAGACACCAAAGGACTCACGCCCTGCCCAGACAGGGCAGTCCTGCCCTTTCCTGGTGGTCCAGACCCCAGAATCCCCTATCACGTTCCTTCTTGGGGCAGATTCTTGATCCCTCAAAGCCCCTTCACACCTGCCAGGAGACTAGAGGCCAGAGGGAAGAGAGAAAGTGCCCCATTTGACCGAGAACCTGACTGAGAACCAGAGAGAGGTTTGGGCGTGCCCTGATGCCATGGCCCAAGTCCCTTCCATGCCCCACGAAGCCCATCTAATTGCTTCCTGTCCAAGCTGGGTTGAGAAGGACTGGTGGTGGCTCCTGCTCCTCCTGCCTCCCCAGGAAGCAGCCTGGTGTCAGGAGAGTAGCACAGTCGCATGCAGATCTGGGACCAGATCCCTGCCCTGCCACTTACGGCCATAAGACTGAGCCAGGGGCTCCACCCCTTGAGTCTGCTCCCTCACCTCTAAAATGTGGATAATAACAGGACCTCGTCCACAGTGTGGGTGTGAGGTTTCAATGACGGCATGCATGTAAAAGGCTTCACACAGGACACAGCAAGGAGCTGGCACCCTGTACGTTTTAGCCACTGTTACTTCTTAGTAATACAAAGAAAGGAATGGAGGCCTCTTTGAATTATCATAAAAGTGGGAGGGAGGCAGAAAGTTTATTCCTGGAATTTTGCACAGGTAGGAACAGCTACAGAACTCCCTTCCCCCTTAGCACCGTCCCTGGGATTCTTGCCTGGAGACCTCTCCCTAGCAGTGTCAGTCCTCGGGGGCTCTGGCTGTGCCCACTCCAGCAGCACAGGCCACATAGGAGACCCCAGCCTGGCTGTCACTGACTGTGCCCCTGGACCTTGGACCCCCAGATCAATGAGGTCAGGGACCATGGCCCCCACCTGCCCCATAGCCCCACAGGGTTGAGTATACAGCAGGAACACGAGACTGGTAGAACACTGGATTTCTAGAAAGGCACGGGGAAGTTGAAAAGGCATGGATTTTGTAACATGACAGACCAGGTTTCCATCCCAGCTCTGCCATTCTCTACCTATGTGACGCTCGGCACGTGCCTTACCCTCTTGGGATTCTGTAAAGTAGAAAATAGGTCTGAAAATACCAACTACGCAGGATCGTAGAGAGTAAAGAGAGCAGGCGTGCGGCACTGCTTAGATGGTGAAGATCCATGTCCCAAGTCATCAACTCAATAGCTCTTAGTGACCGTAGAAGCCCCACAAGGAGACGGCAGGCAGGAGAGGTCACGAGGTGCACTGTCAACAGCTCCGCTGACGTGGGACCTGAGAGCAGGCCCTGCCTGCACCCTTTCCACACACCGTGAGCAGAATCTATGACAAATGCAAACAGGGAAATACTGGAGGCTTCTCCCTGGCCCAGAAAGGCCTGGAGGCCGGTTGGGGAGAAAGGCTTTCCAGGCAGGCCCTGCCCACAGAGCCCCCAGGAAAGCGTCCGTCCACACAGCCAGGGCCCGCTTCCTGCAGCCGGCACACACGCAGCGCCAATGTGTTAGGACTTATGCACGGTCCCCGCCATGGGAACCAGCCACCTCCCTCTGCCAGCAGCCCCATAATTCTTCCAATGTGGCTGAGAGCTCGGAGACTCCAAGGGAGGGAGGAAGAGAGGGAGGGGCGAGACCACCTCTGCCGACAGACAGCTCCTTTACAGCCCGCCCATAAAGCACACACTCTGGTGGGGACCGGCCCCTGGGAGCAGGGAAGCTGGGCCAGCTCACAGCTACCAATGATGCATTGTAAGCATGGGGAGAGGCTAACCCCTGTCACTCAGAGTGGCCCCAGGGACCCTGATGGACAGAACCAGGAGAGACTGGGCGAGCCCCGACAGCTAGTGGAGGTCTGTCAGCTCTGGAGCGGGCCTGAGCCCGAACATAACAAACCCTCTGCCCTCCAGTCCCCATCCAGCTCCAGTGTCTTGCCAGGACAGCCAGTGGGCCTTGGTGCAGCAGGACTGGCTGGGCAGGTCCAGGACAGAAGGATGGAGAGAGAGGCTGGGGACTCAGAGCTGCCTCCCCGTCCTGGCAGCCCATGTGGCAGGTCTCCTTGGGCAGGTCCCGAATGTGTGAGACCCTGTGGAAGGCTAACTAGTATGAGAAAAGGGGCTTCTGTTCCAGGTCTCCCCACCAGCTTGCTGTGCAACCCCGACTTGGACTCAGCCTCCCTAGATTTCTGCAGTGGGGATGAGACTGCTTGTCTTTAAAGAGAATAAGACTAAGATGCCAAAGAGAAGAGGGCATCAGAGGCAACTGTCTGCCATCCAGACCCCAGGCTCCTTACTCTGATTCCAACTATCCTGGAAAGCCGAGGGTGAATTAGGATTCGGGTTGGGATGGGCCCGGCTGCTGTGAACTGGGAGAACATTCATGGATGCTTCCGTGGGGCTGCAGGCTGGTGATGCTGGGGACACAGCTGACTCCACCTCAGTCCTCATCCATCAGGCCCCTTGCCCTTCGGCCGGTCACACTCATCAGCTGCCTTGTGACAAAAGGCAACTGGTGGGTGTGACACTAGAGGGACAGGCATTGTCCAAGAAGAAGGGGGACTGGGCCTTTGGTTTCTACAGGGAAGTAAGGCGATCACCTGGAGGAGATGGCAGGTGAGCCAGGCCTTATGGTGTGACCCTTCCCTGTGCACAGCACACAGCGGGACCCAGTGAGGGAGGCAGGGAGGGCTGTGTGGGTGGGTGGATGAGTGTGTAGGTGGGTGGGAGGAATGGTGAACAGGGCAGGGGATGGATGCTGGATGGGTGGATAGATGGGGGGATGGGGGGTGAGTACAGGGATGAGCAGATAAATGGGTGAGTGGATGGATGGCAGATGTAAGAACAAAGGAATATTTCATTGAATTGATTCATACAACAATTCTGTGAAGTAAAAGGAGAGAAGTGACAGCCCCTTCCCTAAGTTATCAGTATGAACACCTGAGGCTAAGAGAGGGAAAGTGACTTAAGGTCATGTAATAAATTAATGGCAAACCCAGGACCAGAATTCAAGGCTCCTGACTCCTATCCAGTCCTCTTCCCACTCCATAATGCCCGCCTATTCCCCTCTGCTTCCATATAGCTAGCTATGGCAAGTTCGGTATGTAGCAGGAGCCGAGAGTCGACCCCGGAGAGCCCTGAGCAGCCCCACCCTCCCGCCGGCCTAGTCGCCATCACACATCAGGAGGCGCTGCAGCTGCCGCAGCTGGCCCAGTCACCATCGCCCGCAGCCACGAGCATCGAGGCCCAGCAGCCGCCCCGCCCTCAGCGCTGCCGACACCAAGCCTGGCACCACCCGTAGCGGCACAGGGAGCAGTGGCCCTGTCAGGAGGCCTCACATCAGCAGTGGCACCTGCCCGCAGGAACAAGAAGGTCATCACAATGAAGACTTTGGGAACAGCAAAATGGTTCAATGTAAGAAACAGATAGGGTCTCATCAACAGGCATGACACCAAAGAAGATGTGCTTGTACACCAGACTGCCATAAAGAATAACCCCAGGAAGTAGCTTTACAGTGTATGAGACGGAGAGACTGTGGAGTCCGATGTTGTTGAAGGAGAAAAGGGTGTGGAGGCAGCAAATGCCACAGGCCCTGGTTCAAGGCAGTTCAAGGCAGTAGATAGACAGCCATGTTGCAGGGTCCACCATACAATTACCAGAACAGTGAGAATGGGGAAGAGAACAAGGGATGGAGGGATCAGAGAGCGCTCCTGAAGGCCAGGCCCAACAACACCAGCCCTGCTGCAGGCGAAGGTTCCCTCCTTACTACATGCAGAGACCCTGTGAGCGTGGACCACAGAATTCCAACCCCCTGTGTGCGGGGAGAGTGATGGGGGGTGCTGACAACCTGGGTGCAGGAGAACAAGGTAGACCAGTAAGACAGAATATGTAAGGGGCGATTATGGACCATGATTCTGCAGGGGCCCTCCTCGCCAAAGACAGCCCAGAGAGGACGGCAATGACAAGGATAAAGAGAATGAAGGAGATGAGACCCAAGGTCAGCAGCGCCTCAACATCGGCACCGCCACAACTTCAATTACCGACGCAGACGCCCAGAAAACCCTAAACCACAAGACGGCGAAGAGACAAAAGCAGCCGAGCCACCAGCTGAGAATTCATCCGCTCCAGAGGCTGAGCAGGGGAGAGCTGAGCAAATGCCGGCTTACCATCTCTACCATGGTCCGGTTTAGCCAACTAACAAGAAGAAACGAATATGAAATTCCAGCAATAAGAAATGAACGAAAGATTGGAGCTGAAGACCTTAAGTGCTTGCTTTTGCCCGTTGACCAGATAACTAGAACTATCTGCATTATCTATGCAGCATGGGGTTTTTATTATTTTTACCTAAAGATGTCTTTTTTGGTAATAACAAACGTGTTTTTTTTAAAAAGCCTGGTTTTCCTCATTACATCTCTAAAGGTGTTTAAATTGTTTCATATCTGGTCAAGTTGAGATTTTTAAGAACTTCATTTTTAATTTGTAATAAAAGTTTACAACTTGATTTTTTCAAAAAAGTCGATGAACTGCAGGCACCTGTTAATAAAGGTCTTAAATAAGTAAAAAAAGAAATAGTTATGGCAGGAAGAAAGGAAAAAACAGAGGGAGGGAGAGAAGGAGGGAGGAAACCACACTGACTTTGTGGTAAGGGTCCTGGGTTCAGGCCCTTGACCTTGGACAAGTCATTTTGCTGGTTTTGCTTTTTTCCTATCAGTAATAATATACTTAAATCACGGGAAAATTGCTTTGAAAGGCACAGAGCCCCTACGAATGGGAGGAAGGGGAAGAGAACCATTTTTTTCATGGCTCCTCACTGCCTGACTGGTGCCCCTGGCTTCCAGACAGAAGCCAGTCCAAGCGCCAGGTCGGAAGAACCACCCCACTGACTCTGCATCCTGGACGCCACGGCGGTCTGGAGGCTGGGAGCTCAGGGCCAGCGGGGAGGGGTGCTGGGCTCTGGCTCCGCCCCACTGCTCTGCCGCTTCTTGCACTAGCAAGGTGGTTACAGCGTGGACGCCAGAGTTGAGGGCCTGGGTTAGAATCCAGGCTTCGCCCCTTCTGAGCTGTGTGGCCTTAAGCAAGTCCCCTAGTCTCCCTGTGCCTCAACTTCCTAATGTGTAAAATGAGGGTGATGATAACGAGGAGGTGCACCTGCCTCAGAGAGCTGCTGCAAGTTAACGTGCGCCGAGGGCTCAGAACGGCACGCCACTGTCCTAATAAGTGCAGCTATTCATGATAATGTGCTCTGAGGCCCATCCATGGCGTTTGGTCCTCCAGGAAGCTTTCCTGACCGCATCCACAGGCTGCGGGGCTCCCGTCTAGCAAGGCCTTTATCTTCCTACAGTTACGTCCTGTTCTCAAGTTCACTTCACAGAAGCAGAAACTGAGGCCCACAGAGGTTAAGTGACTTCTCTCCCTGCCCTGATCTCCCACCCCTGGCGCACACATCTCCAATGACAGGACACTCCCCCCGTCCCAGCCACCCCACCTAGCCTGGGCAGGTGGTAGCATCCGAGCTGAGTTTGCAGGGCCCGAGTTAGCCAGGAGCAAGCGGGGCGTGCAAAAGAGGGCATTTCCAGCACAGGCCCAGCAGGATAAAGCCTCAGAGGTGAGAAACTGCCCCGTGTTGGGGGGACACCTCCAGCACCTCCAGGGTAGCGCTAAAGCTCACAAAGCGAGGCAGGGGGCAGGGACGGAGAGGCGGGCTCCACGTCGCCATGGCCTGCACACCAGGCCAGGAGGCTCAGACGGGATGCCACAGCAACAGGGAAGCCACTAGGCCTTTCAACATTACATGGAAAAGGCCAGATTTCCATTCAGGGCCTCAGTGAGCAATAAACACTGTGCGAAGCTTATTATTATGGCTAATAATGGTTTGTCACTCTGCGCCATAATTGCCATTTACAAGACCATCTTCCCTCCATAGTACATAAAGTCCACCAGGGCAGGATCTGTGTGTCTTGTTCATCCTGTGCCCCTGTGCTTGGCACAGAGTAGACACTCAAAAGATGTTCTGTTAAATTAATTGACCAATAAAAAATGAAGCACGTGATGCCAGCTGGTGTGAACTATTTTGCAGGAAAAAAAAAAAACTTTGGAATCGAGCTGTCCTCACTCCAAACCCTGATGCCCCATCTCACCACGGAATGGCCTTGGCAAGTCACAGTCCA
>RJWJ010015653.1:0-35821 GCA_004363605.1 Indri indri
TCCAGGTGCTGTATAGAGAGAACTATGTATATGTGCTTTATATATAATGTATAATGTATATGTATAATGACAGCAGACATTAATATGGTATGGTTCCCACTCAAGGAGTTTATGCCCTAGTGTAAAAGAGATAGAGAAGTTAGTGATTACAATCATTTTTCTGTCTCCCTCACTAGATCATGAATGCAATAACTTTTCTTTAAACAAAATGCTCTATTTCTAACAGAATGGGAAGAGGAATATGCAAACCTTCTGTCTATGGGTAAAGAGTCTGATCTTTTTATGTTCTCGCACCTTGCTTCTTCCTACATCAGACCTGCACACATCAGAAAACCATGGACGATATCACCATTTCCAGCCAAGAAGCAACTAGACCACTAGCACTAATAAAAATAGGAAAGAGAGGTGTAGTTGGCTAGAAATAGCTGAAAAGGCCAAGCTCCATTGTAACAGAGTCAGGAAAGAGAAAGAAAGATCACAAAATTAAAATAAAAAGTGGAACACAGACAGAAGGGAATGGCAAGCTGCAGAGGTGGTAGATGGACGATGCGGCGTTCGTGATGAGAAGCAGCAGAGACCACAAAAACTACCAGCTGCAAGAGGGAACAGTGGACAAGAGAGCTGGTAACAAAGACAGGAAAAATAGACTCGAGCATCTTGGCAACTTAAGAGCAAATAGAATCTCAGTAGCTCTTGCTGGCACCATGTGAGGAATTTGGAGAAGAAATGAGTTTAGTCCTACCCCAAAAATCACTCTATTACAAAGAGGAAGAGCAACTGATGTCTGAACCATTAAGATAAATGATTATTTTCTATTATTAAAATTGCCAGTAAACCCCATTTAAAAGCTTTCAGGCCTAGAGGGTTAAGATTGGTTCATACAGGAGATTCTCCTTCGAAGCACTCCTGATAATATCAGGTCGGTGAGGCTCTACTGCAGTGTTCAGTGTAACAGCCCTGTTTATGGATAGATGTAACATGTTCAGATGACATTTCTCTCCCGGTTAGTACTCATTGCTAGAAAAAGAACTTCCCACTTAGACTTTCCCTGGAAATCTTTTACTGAGTTTGCCTCACATTTATACTTAACATATTTACATCCTACCTTCACCAGTAGTGTGGAGTTTAAACTATATAAATGGATAATCCAAAAGATAGTTCATAGTAGGTTTTCATCTCTAAAATATGTCCTAATTTATGTATCCCTCTTATTCCTTTGAATAATCTATTATTTGGATGATCTATTGTATTTAATAGAATAAATCCAAGGAGACACCACACCATATCACTGGAGTGCATCAGCAAACATCTGCCTTAACATACTCAGAAATCTACCCATCACAGGATGAAACGATATGCAAACCCATGTACCCGTTCCAAAACCCTAGTCAATCATGCATTTAATAAGGCTAAAGACATAGATGCATTTTAAGGTTATTTTTTTCTAAAAGTTGGTAGATATAACAGACTCCCCAACTTGGGCACTGGCAAACAATCCATCCAACGACAAGTGTGTTTTGAATGCCTAATACTGCGCTTCATCTGTGAGAGATTTGAAAATATAATATGTAGTCCCGTGACACATGGAGTTTTCACATCATCACCTCATTCATCTATAATTTATTGAGTTCCTAAGTTTGTAGCAGGCATTAAGAGACAAAACTTCACAGTGCAATGGAGAAAGGAACACATAAACATATCATTAAGGTACTATAAGGCATTTAGCACAGTGCCTGGTCATTCCAGATGCCAAATCCATGTTTGCTGAACTGAGTGGGCACAGGAGCTCAATTTGGCTAGAGTCAAGGACTCGTTGTCAGGAAATACAGAACACTGGGCTGGAGAGCCAGGGAGCTAGCTTTAACTGGATCATTAATGACTTTGTAGGCTATGTTTTTCCAGCAGACAAGTGGAAATGACTGAAGGTTCCAAAGCAGAGGAGTGGCAGAGTCTATGCTCTCTGGGCAACAGTAAAGATGATGGATTGAAAGAAGCAAGCCTAGAGTGAGGGAGCTGTCTTAGAAGGCCATTGCAACAGTTCTAGTGGAGGATGTCAAAGACTTGAATGAGGCCAGTGGTGCCAGGGATGGAGAAGAGGATCTCAGACATGTTCAGGAATAGAACTGACAGAACTTGGTGACTGGATGAGTGAATTTCTGAAAGAAAAGGCAGAATCAAGAGTGACTCTGAGGAGTCTAGCTTGGGCAACTGCCTAAGAGCTTGTTTATAGCAACTGATTATAGGAACAGGACTGGGTAGGGAGTAGGACCAAGGCAGTTAACAGTGCCACCTCAGACATGCAGGAGTTGAGATGCCACTGAGATATCCAAGTTGAGGTCTCTAGTGGCCATTTGGTGCTAAGAGAAATATCTGAGCAGGAGACACCTGTTATATCTCTAAGAGATGTAACTAAGGAGACAGGACAGGACATGCACATGGAAACAACTAATGAACAAAGAAATATAGGCTCTTTTATATGCTAAATTGCCTTAAATGCTGTAATTATGGGTTAAGAGTTCAGATAGCAGGGAGAATGGTGTCAGCTGGCAGAGGAGGGGAAAGGGAGCTTAGCCTTGAGGGATGAGCAGAATTCGGACAATCAGATAAAGGACATTTCTATGGTCAGGACACACACTACCCAAATCAGGAGGTTAGCAGGTGCCCAGAGTAGAGAAGGGACCTGCCTGATGGGGTGGGAAGCTCGAAGCTTAGGCTAGAGAGTCCAAGCATTATGACTAAAAAGTGAAGGGAAAGCAAATGACTAGCAGTCCTGAAAATAAGGTCTTCATAAAATAGAGCGCAAGAGCTGTCGTACATTTTGAGAGAAGAATTTCATGATGGAAATGTTTAACCGCCCAATCAAAATGGAGATTGTAAGACTCATGCCATGAGCATTTTTGGCCGTGCCCAATACCAAGTTATTATCTCTTCAGTAAAACCTTAAGATCATCTATATTTATATAGAGGATTCTTAAAAGAAAACTTTACAAAAGATATGCCCAAATGAAGAAGCAGAATAACAGGGAAATTTCACAATGCCAAGTATCTTAAGATAAATGACTCTAACAAAATTTCCATTTTCCTGAAGATGGTCCATAATAATAGTGTTTTGTTGAGGAACTTATGTCTTCTGTAATGAGAGATCCTATTCAGCATACACTTTCCTGTATCCTTAGCCATCTAGACCACTTTGTATGGTGACTCCAAAGTATTTATGAGCTACCAAAATCTTGGAGTAAGATTGAATGACAGGGATAGGATAGTCAATTTTTTTAAGTAAAAATTGGGTCAAGGATCTAACAAACGATTTTTATTCTTCTGGGTATGAAAGTTAACATAGGAAATGTAGTAGAGAATAACAGAGACCCAATCTCTTTCACTCTCAGTTCATGTGAGTTGGGTAGACTGGTGCAATACCTCTACCTACCTCCATGGCCACCACCTCCACTGCTCCACAGGGAGGCACATGAGTAGGGATGGACATTGTGATTGGTTCAGAAATGGATACATAGCCTAAGATAATGCAGTGAGACACTGGCAGATATGGTTGCTACTTATACAATAACCATGTCCCAATTCACGCCTTCTTCTTTGCTAAGTGCATTCTGACTTTCTATAGATATAGGGTGATCTGAGCAACATCCATGGGCACATACCTAGCCCCAAGGGATAAACGTTAATAGTCTTAAAACTATCAAGGTACAGGCATACCTTAGAGCTATTTTTGAGTTTGGTTCTAGAAGAGCACAATACAGAAAATATCATAATAAAGTGAATCATGAACTTTTTGGTTTCTCCGTGCATATGAAAGTTATGTTTATACAATATGATAGTCTATTAAGTGTACAATAGCATTGTGTATAAAAAAGTACATACCTTAATTTAAAAATATTTTATGGCTAAAAAATGCTAACAATCATCTGAGCCTTCAGTGAGTCATAACCTTTTTGCTGGTAGAAGTTCTTGCCTCAACATTGGTGGCTGCTGACTGATCAGGGTAGTGGTTCATGAAAGTGTGGGGTGGCTGTGGCAAATTCGTAAAATAAGACAATGATGAAGACTTCTCTATAGCATGCAATGCTGTTTAATAGTATTTTACCCACAGTAGAACTTCTTTCAAAATTGGAGTCAGTCCTCCCAAATGCTGCTGTTGCATTATCAACCAAATTTATGGAATATTCTAAATCCTTTGTTGTCATTTAAATAATGTTCACAGCATCTTCACCAGGAGTAAATTTTATCTAAAGGAACCACTTCCTTTGTTCATCGATAAGAAGCAACCCCTCATCCCTTAAAGTTTTATAATGAGATTGCAACAATTCAGTCACATCTTCAGCTTCACTTCTAATTCTAGTTCTCTTGCTATTTCTACCACATCTGTAATTACTTCCTCCACTGAAGTCTCAAACCCCTCAAAATCATCCATGAGCATTGGCATCAACTTCTTCCAAACTCCTGTTAATATTGATATTTTGACCTCCTCCCATGAATCACAAATGTTCTTTAGTGGCATCTAGAATGGTAAATCCTTTCCGAAAGGTTTTCAATTTACTTTGCTCATATCCATCAGAGGAATCACTATCTATGGCAGCTATAGCCTTAGGAAATGTATTTCTTAAATAACAAGACTAGAAAGTTGAAATTACTACTTCATCAATGGGCTACAGAATGCATGTTGTGTTAACAGGCATGAAAACAACGTCAATCTTCTGGCACATCTCCATCAGAGCTCTTGGGTGACCAGGTGCATTGTCAATGAGCTATAATATTTTGAAAGGAATCTTTTTCTGAATAGATCTCAACAGTGGTCTTAAAATATTCAGTAAACCATGCTATAAACAGATGTGCTGTCATACAGCCTTTGTTTTTCCATTTATAGAGCACAGATAGAGCAGACTTAGCATTATTCATAAGAACCCTAGGACTTTTGGAATGGTAAATGAACATTGACTTCAAATTAAAGTCAGTAACTGCTAAAGCCCCTAACCGGAGAATCAGCCTGTCCTTTGAAGTTTTGAAGTCATACATGGACTTCTTTCTAACTTTGCTAGTCCTAGATGGCATCTTCTTCCAATATAAGGCTGCTTCATCTACATTGAAAGTCTGTTGTTTTGTGCAGCCAGCTTCAACAATGATCTCAGCTAGATCTTCTGGATAACTTGCTGCACCTTCTATGTCAGCACTTGCTGCTTCACCTTGCATTTTTAGGTTATGGAGATGGCTTCTTTCTTTAAACCTCATCCACAAATCTCTGCTAGCTGCACACTTATCTTCTGCAGCTTCCTCACCTCTCTCAGCCTTTTAAGAATTGAGGAGAATTAGGGCCTTGCTCTGGATTAGGCTTTGGTTTAAGGGAATATTGTGGCTGGTTTAATCTTTTATCCAGACCACTAACACTTTCTCCATATCAGCAATAAACCCATTTTACTTTCTTATCCTTCATGTGTTCAGTAGAGTAGCACTTTTAATTTCCTTCAAGAACTTTTCCTTTGCATTCACAACTTGGCTAACTAGCTCAAAAGGCGTAGCTCTTGGCCTGTCTTGACTTTTGACATGCCTTCCTTGCTAAGTTTAATCATTTCTAGCTTTTGATTTAAAGTGAAAGACATGTGACTCCTCCCTTCATTTAAACATTTAGAGGCCATTATAGGACTATTAATTGACCTAATGTCAATATTGGTGTGTCTCAGGGAATAGGGAGTAGAGGGAGAGAGATGGGGAACAGCTGGTCAGTGGAACAGTCAGAACACACACATTTACTGATGAAGTTAGCCGTCTTATATGGGCACAGCTCATGGTGCCTGAAAACACTTACAATAGTAACATCGAAGATCACTCACAGTTCCCCATAACATATATAATAATAATGAAAAAGTCTGAAATATTGCCAGAATTACCAGGATGTGGCGCAGAGACATGAAGTGAGCACATGCTGTTGCAAAAATGGCACCAATAGACTTGCTCAATGCAGGGTTGCCACAAAACTTCAATTGGTAAAAAACAAAATATCTGCAAAGTGCAATAAAGTGAAGTGTAATCAAATGAGGCATGCCAGTAATTGTATTCCCCTGGAACAGGATTGGTACCGCATGAGCATGGGACATAACTCTGACCCATAAAACATAAGCAGAGGTCTGTTCAGTGACTTCTAGAGAGCTGTTTTGCGTTCTCAAGAGAAGACACAAAGCAGGGACTTACTTCTTCCTGACTTTGGACATTGTCATATGAAGATGTGACACTGGGAATTGCTGCAGCCATCTGAAACTCTAAGGGGAAGGCCAAGAGAGCCATAGAGAAGCTGACCAAGTGCCCTGACATCATTGATCCCTGAATTAACTAACTCTGACCTCTGGCCCCTACCTCTGAGTTTCTTGCTATGTGAGAAAAGTAAGCCCCTTTCATCCAATATGTGTGTTACTTGTGGCCCAAACCATCCTAATATGTTGAGGCTCAAACCTGGGACTTTGTTGCAAGTCTTAGAAAGAAGTTCCTCTGCTAATAGTGTGACTAATGTGGTAAGATATGACCCCGGAGATCTCAGCAGCCTCCATGAGAAAGGCAACAATGAAAAATAAAACCAACAGAGAGGAAAACACTGCCAAGAGGTGGAAAAACACAAATTCCCAGTGACATTGTTTGAGAACCTAGATCTAGTTTTGCATGAAACTACCCTAATTTTTTAGTTACAAGAACCAAAACATTCCCTTTTTAACTCTTGCTGGTTTGAGTTGCATCTCTTCCACTTGCAATTTAAAGATACCTACACATACATAGGGAGCAAGGAAAGGAAAAGGAAGAACTCTGGTTGAGTAACACTGGGAAAACCCCTAGCACAATGCCTGGTACATAGTAGGCACTGAATAAATGATGGTGGAACCTAAATCTAAGTTTTCTGTATCTCTTTTATCCTTCAGTCAAATCATCATCTTCGAGAATAACATTAAATGAATGTCAATACTTTCAAACCCCTCCTCCTCCCCAATCTCAAATGATCTACAAGCTTGAAATAGAACTTATCCAAGCACTCACATCAGTCCCCAAAACAAGTTAGCAGGGAAAAAACGAAGTAAGGTGGTCAATGAATATTTTCTTATTTTCCTTCCCACTTAAAGAGAGTTCTTTTTACATATTAGGTCATTCTAACATATTAATAAATCATCCCCAACTGTTTCATTCTCAAGTTCTGCCCACTGGCTGGGAGTCACTCCCAACCTTTTATCAGTTATAATCATATTCAGAGGTTACATCTGGTTCAGTCCCTAGTCATAGCACATTTGGTTTATATGCTAATATTTACCTAGTTTATAAGATTCAAAGTCCCTGGAGACAGAAATAGGCTTCATTCAGTACCTAACGCAATGTCTTACACACTGAAGGCACCTAATAATGTTCGCTGATTGAATAGGTGAATGAATTAGACATCAATGTCTCTCTTAATTTGAAAACAGGGGGTGTTTTTTAAAAGACGAGCCATGACAAAAATCTCAAATACACCAGGTTATTTATCTGTCAAGAATGGTTCTTAGTTGCAAGCAGCAGAATCTAACTCTGGCTGGTTAATTAGAAAATTAATTTATTAAGAAGATAATGGGGCCAGGTGTGATGTTCAGGCCTGTAATCCCAGCATTTGGAAGACTGAGGCAAGAAGATCGCTTGAGCCCAGGAGTTCAAGACCAGCCTGGGCAACGTAGCCACCCCTACACACACTCTGTCTCTACAAAAAATAGAAAAATTAGCTGGGCACAGTGGTGTGTGCCCGTAGTCCCAACTACTCAGGAGGCTGAGGCAGGAGGATCACTTGAGCCCAGGAGTTCGAGCTTACAGGGAGCTATGGTCATGTCACTGCACTGTAGCTCAGGTGATAGGGAAGGAAGGAAGGAAGAAAAGAAGGAAGGGAATAAGGAAGGAAAAAAGTTGTTAGCACTTCAATTGCCGGGAGGAGAGCCAGACACAAGGCTTACCTTCAAAAAACAAAGCCCAATTTCAACCACAGAAACGGCCAGATGAGGAAATCCCCACCCCACTGAGCAACGGAGGAAAATGCTACCATGGCCAATAGGGATGCCAAAAATGGAAGCTCCATTCCCAGCAGGCATTCTCATGTTCTTGATGTCTGAATTGTAGACTCATATGGCTGCATCTGATTGGCAGAGTCTGGGTCTCATAATTGCATCCTATCTGTACAAGGTCTTGGAATTCGAGTCTGCTTCTACATTGGGGATGAAAAATTCATCACAGGAAGGGTTTCCCTAATATAGAAAGGCCACCCAAAAGATGATGAACAGTCATGAATGTGACACATATCTACTACTTTTGAACTCAGAATTTTAGGGACAAAGTCATCCATACGAATGATTCCCACATCATCTGGACCAAAACCCCCAAAGGAAGCAACAACTGACTCCAGGTCCTTCTGAGCTGGCTGTGTAGGCTGTTTTCCTCGAGTCTGCTCTCTGGCATTGGCAAGGTCTGCCTTGGTGGGGTGGGAAGAAATCTAGAAAGGGATGTGAGAAAAGTATCTAGGTTTGGTGTAAGAAACTTGCCTCCAATAATGATTGGCCAAAAATGAATGCTAAGCAATTTGCATGCATCATCTCACAACCCTGTGAGGTAGGCAGGATTTTACTTCACTGTACATCAAAGAAACTGAAGAGCAGAGATTGTTCAGCCTGTGAGGACAGTACTAGGAGTCAACACCACAACTGCAGGTTCAACTCCATGCTGCCCACCTTCTCTGACAGACACCGTTGTGCTCTAATTACATTTTTAAGTCCTCTGGCACTTATGTATTTAAACTTTCTCAACCAAAATACAAATTATTTTTATTTACGTATCCATCTTTCAATTTCCCAAGTATTTATTATGTTAGATTTTCCAAAAATGCTTCTAGAACAAAACAACATAGGTTTTATAAAAGCTTAAGCCCTCTAACACTCTCTGCCTTTACTGTCCTAGAATCCCATGTGTTACAATTGCTGAGAAAGATTTCTGTGAAACAATTCAAACAAATAATTACAGCGTGCCACATAATACATATAATGCTCTTTAACCAGCATGGCAACATTTACC
Organism: Indri indri; assembly: GCA_004363605.1. Lineage (NCBI taxonomy): Eukaryota > Metazoa > Chordata > Mammalia > Primates > Indriidae > Indri > Indri indri. The sequence continues at coordinate 9,070 of RJWJ010015653.1, forward strand.
CTTAGAGGCACTCGTTTTCTGTAATTACTGCTTAGATGAAAATAAACTTCAGCTGAAAGCTATGAGAAAAATCAATTCAAAATAGAACCTCCAACTTGCCAACACTGTGGAGATGTTTACCAATATGTACATGCCATTTATGTGCCCTGCCTCCTGAAAAAGCACTAACACTTCATAAATTGCTCCAAGAATAAATCTTATTGACAAGGCAACAAAATAGAATTGAAAAATGCAGTCAGCTCAGTGATTTGTTGACAAATTATCCACAATAATCAGTAAATACTGATTTCATGGTTTCTAAAATTTAGCTGAGTGCTAAATGTATTTTGTTGATACCCCACAGTGAAGACATTATTCATTATTGCTGCCTTATGTCTTTTAATGGAAGGCAGCTGTTGTCATGGCAAGACATAGGTATGAATCCTGGCTCTGTTTCTTGCTATCTGCTAGATTTTGGGTAAATTATTTTCTTCTCTAAACTTCCATTTCCCCATCTTAGAACTGGTATATCTCAGAATTTTGAGAGGGCCAAACTAAAGTTGTTAACAAGCAGGAATTTAATGAACGTTAACATATATTAACATATACTCACAGTTTAAATTTCTACTAAAATTCAACGGTAGGAATAAATATCACTTGCCAGATGAACTGATGTGCTTCCTTTAAATTAGGTAACATGCTTTATGACAGATCATGAGAAGATTGGGTCAAGATTGCAAACTAAGAACATGCCAAAACCTTCTCCCCCAGCTCAAATTCCCATAAATGACAAGAAAAAAAATTTAATTGAAACAGCACTAGAAAACAAGACTTGACACCCTCAATAGACCAGAAATTATAGAAATTCCTAAAAAAATTAAAGGCACTATGTACCCCATAAAAATGTATGATATTATGCATCAATTAAAAATAAAAGTTCTAAAAATTAAAAGTAGATGAGCTTATATTGAAGGAAGAAATAATAGCCAAAACAGACACAAGAGAGAACTGAGGCAGAGGAGTAAATTGTCTTTAGGCTCCAAGCTGGGAGGTAATAAATGAATAGAACAACAGAGGATCCAGGGTAAACCAGAAGGGTGATTGGTCAAGGTAGAGGCACCCAGGAACTTCGCACCCTTTGTCCCTCTCCTTCTGGCGCCACACAGGTTCAGCAGAGGCTTGTGCCCCAAGACAGGAACAATGCACATCCACAAACATGTCAGTTCTAGTAATCAGCACTTGGGACAGTACTCACTGCCACCGGGGAGGAAGGGGAAGCCTCCATTGCCCAGGCGGCCACAGGCCACACCCCTGCTTGAAATCCTGGAAACAGACCAGGTAATCAGATATAGCAGAGACAGACTAGTATATTGTAAGAGCTCAGATTCCAGATGAGCATGCAACCAAATCTGGCAAATGTTTAAGTAAAAGTAATCCTCCGAATGAAGGTACCATGTTCATTACATAGATAAACTAGCATCCAAAGAATCAGAGGTAATGGAACAAACAAATGAGACCTTAAAAGAAGTCAATATTGGTCAGGCATGGTGGCTAACACCAGTAATCCCAATGCTTTGGGAGGCTGAGATTGGCTTGAGGCCAGGAGTTCGAGACCACCCTGAGCAACATACCAAGACCTCGTCTCTACAAAAAATAGAAAAATTAGCCAGGCATGGTGGTATGCAGCTGTAGTCTCAGCTACTCAAGAGGCCAAGAAGGAGAATCACTTGAGCCCAGGAGTTTGAGGTTACTGCTCTCTAACCCAGGCAATAGAGCAAGACTCTGTCTCTAAATAAATAGATAATAAAAGAAGTTCATATGATAGATATAGTTAACAGCCTCAGAGGAATAAAAGAGTAATGGCTCCTTTTAACCAAAACAAGTTATTATGAACAAGAACTAGGGGTCTTAAAAAGGAAAGCATTGATTATTAAAACTTAAAAAAAGGCCGGGGGCGGTGGCTCACGCCTGTAATCCTAGCACTCTGGGAGGCCAAGGCGGGCGGATTGTTTGAGCTCAGGAGTTCAAAACCAGCCTGAGCAAGAGCGAGACCCCATCTCTACTAAAAATAGAAAGAAATTAGCTGGACAACTAAAAATATATAGAAAAAATTAGCCAGGCATGGTGGTGCATGCCTGTAGTCCCAGCTACTTGGGAGGCTGAGGCAGAAGGATCACTTGAGCCCAGGAGTTTGAGGTTGCTGTGAGCTAGGCTGACACCACAGCACTCACTCTAGCCTGGGCAAAAGAGTGAGACTCTGTCTCAAAAAAAAAAAAAACTTAAAAAAAAATCCTCAATAAGTGTGCTGAATAACAGAAAAGATACAACTGAAGAATGATTACTTGCTTACATGATACAACTGAGGGATTCTCCCAGAACACTCTTCAAAAAGACCAAATAAATGGCAAATATGAAAAAAGGTTGAAAAGTCTCAACATCTGGAATCCCAAAAAGAGAGAATGAAGAAAAGCACTCATAGAAATAACAGAAAAAAATATTTACAGAAAAGATAAAAATACTCAGAATGAATGGGTTCAACAAATGTCTAGTAGGATAAATGAAAATAAATAAACATCTAGACACACCAACATTAAGTTCAGTGCCTGGAGGTAGAAATTACCTACAAAGAAATAAAAATCAGATTGTCATTAATTTTTTCAATGGCAATAATAGATGCAAAACTATACTAAAGCAGAATTTTCAGTTTTCTGTGATAAAATAATTATGATTTTGAAATTCTATACTTATTTGGAGTATTATTGAGAAATGAGTAAATACACAACCTACAGAATGGGAGAAAATATTTTCAAACTATGTGTCTGACAAGGACTAATATCCAGAATCTACAATGAACTGAAACAAGTCAGCAAGAAAAAAACAAATAACCCCATTGGGCAAATGACATGAACAGGCATTTTTCAAAAGAAGATAAACGAATGACCAACAAACATATGAAAAAATGCTCATCACTAATCATCAGGGAAATACAAATTAAAATCACAATGAGATACTATCTTACCCCAATTATAATGGCCATCATTAAAACTCAAAAAACAATAGACGGTGGTGTGGATATGCTGAAAAGGGAACACTTATACACTGTTGGTGGGAATGTAAATTAGTACAACTTCTATGGAAATCAGCATGGAGGTTTCTCAAAGAACTGAAAGTAGATCATTTGATCCTATGATCCCACTACCAAGGTAAGCATGAGATAGACCGTGTAGAGTTTTATAAGTGAAAGTAAGGAGTTTGGGTTTTAGGGGGATAGGAAATTATTAGAAGATTTTAAGCAGAGAACTAACATAATTGAATTTGCATATTTTAAAGGTGACTCTGGCTGCTGGGCAGTATGAGGGAAAGACACTACTGGGTATCTACCCAAAGGAAAAAAAATCATTGTGTTAAAAAGACACCTGCACTCGTATGTTTATCGCAGCACAATTTATAATACAATTGCAAACCTGTGCCCTTTATCAACTAGAATGGATAAAGAAAATGTGGGATAAATATACCATGGAGTACTACTCCATGATAAGAAAGAATGAAATAATGTCTTTTTGCAGCAACTTGGATGGAACTGGAGGCCATTATCCTAAGTGAAGTACCTCAAGAACAGAAAAATAAATGCCACATGTTTTCACTTATAAGTGGGAACTAAACTATGGCTACACAAGGGCACACAGGGTGGTATAATGGACATTGGAGACTCACGAGGGGAGAGCATTAGAGGGGGTGAGGGATGAAAAATTACCTGTGGGGTACAATGTACACTACTCTGGTAGTGGGTACACCAAAAGCCCAGACTTCACCGCTATATGATATATAAATCTAACGGGATTCAACTTGTACCCCCTAAATCTATTTTTTAATTGACAGATTTTTAATAACATATTTTCTGTTCTCCTACCTGGACTAACATTCCTGTAAGAATATTCAAGGCTAGATTCAAATTCAGAATTCCTGGATTCCTCAATTGCAAGAATCTAGCCCTTAGCTCATATCCCCTTTCTCTTTTACCTTCACTTCTAACCACACCTCACGTGTCCCTGAGCACACGTGTGGACTCCCCAGATTGTGTGTTCTACTCCTATCCACATTTCCTGCAAACACCTCTCAGCTAGCCAACCATCAGGCCTTGAATTGTACACACACGGAGCACAGTTCACTCTTGGGAAGATGTACCTAGAAATGAGGTCCATGCAGTTCCTAGTAGCTAGCTCAGGGCAATTTGCACAGGGAATTCTGGGGCATCAGTTACTCTTTGCATGGTCTACAATTTGAGAAAAGGTAGAATAGGCTCCAGAGGAGCCTGTCCTTTTGCCTTCATGGATCCCTTGATGTGTGGGATAGGCACAGCAATCGAAGGGTTAGAATGGAATCCTTAAAGCAAAGGGCCCAGGGTAAGGGCACCTCTTGCCCAGGTGTAAGGCGGCATTGCTGACCATATAAATAGAACATCCAATAAATAAATAAACATGAAAAATATCAGCAAGGGTTACCTGCTATGCAAAGATTGAACACAGGGTGACAGAGAAATAAGTGACTGGGTGGCTTCTTTGAAAAAATAGTCAGAAAAGGCTTCTCTGAGGAATGGGCAGTCACATAAGCCAATATCTGAATTTTAAAACAGAAAGCTGGACATTCAAATCAGAGGGAAGAATATTCCAAGCAGAAGGCAAATAGCTAACACAAAGTCCCCAGGCAGAAAGGAGCCTGGTGTGTTTCAAGAACTGAAAAAAGGTCCAAGCACAATACGAGAGCAGGAGAGTGGCAGGTGAGTTAAGTGGGGTAAGCATGAGATAGATCCTGCAGACTTTCATAAGTGAAAGTAAGGAGTTTGGGTTTTATACCCAGTGGGATATGAAGTCATTAGAAGATTTTAAGCAGAGAACTAACGTAATTGAATTTACATATTTTAAAGGCGATTCTGGCTGCTGGGAGGTATGGGGGAAAGGCAAGAACAAAGAGGGAAACCAGTTAGGAGGCTGTAGCAGTAGATCAGGTTGAGGTGATAATGGCTTGAAGATGGAGGCAGAAGTAATGAGAACAAGAAAATGGACACGTTTTAGATGTGTTTTTTAAAAGTAGAGTTAGCATGACTTGAGAATGAATTGGATAGGGCTGGGGAGGAAGGCTTAGATAAAAGAGAGACATCAAGGAAACTCTTGGCCATCTGACTTGAGACACCGGCTGGATAGTGGTGTCATTTACTGAGATAGAAAAGGAAACAACGGGGAGAGATCCAGAGCTGCGTTTAGGTAATGACAAATATGTTCTGAGAAATCCATCATTAGGTGATTTTTGTCACGGTGCAAATATCACAGAATGTACTTACACAAACCTAGACAGTATAGCTGACTACACACCTAGGCTATAGGGTATAGCCTAGTGCTCCTAGGTGACAAACCTATACAGCATGTTATTGGACTGAACATTGTAGGTAGTTTTAACACAATGGTATTTGTGTATCTAAACATACAAAAGGTACAGTAAAAATACAGTACCTTTTCTATGTTTAGATAATCTTATGGGACCACTGTCATATATGTGGTCTATTCTTGACCCAAGCATTGTTATGTGGCATATGACTGTATTAGACTTCTGCTTTGCTTATGATGTAGAAAGCTGCAAAGAACATCACTCCTACCCTAACAATGAGTAAAATCCAGAAAATCCACAAATTCATAACTTTTTTGAGTACATTAGCAAGCTGAGATCCAAAGGCAACCACATGAACCAAATGCTAAAGAGAGATAAGCTCCTCCAAGCGAAGATAGTATATGTGAACTGCCTCACCTCCAGCAAAGCACAGGAAAAAGAGATGGCCATCATGCAAGCAGATGAGAAAAAAACAGGTAAACTTTTAAAGAATTTTTAAAGGCCAAATGTGGGCTAATGTAACATTGTGGAATAGCTGAGGCCCAAGACACAAGGAGAGTTTGTATTCATTCCCAAGCTATTTTCCTTGGTCCTCTACCAAGTGCTCATGAGAAAGATTAGGGGCAGGGCCGGAGATAAGAGAGAGCTCCCTGCAGGTGAGCAGAAGGTGATTAGCAGCTGCAGGAGAGACAGGCACAAAGTCCTAACCACACATCCACAAGCATGCATCCACCAGCACCTAAATAAGTCACAGTCAACTGCTGAACTGTAATTTATTTAAATTATGCAATTCCAGAAATTATTAATTAATCATTAATTGATATTAGTGGACTAATCATCACTTAATTGGTTTTAAGAATTTCTGGAATTGTATCAGTTAATCAATCAATATGTACAAGACACTGCTGAGTGTTGCAATGAAAATCTAGAAATATCGATTTATGATTTACTTGCCATGTTTAAGAGAGAAAGTTTTTCATGTGGTAAGAAATTGATTTCTTTACAGCACAGAGATTTCAGGGAAAAAATAGGAGGTAATGACATACCCAGAGGTTTCTAATTCCTCTAGAGACAGAATCCCACGGAATGACTTTATTATTTTGTTTCAAATAAATTCTAAGAATGTGGAGCACACCCCATATGTAGATGATCAATGTAAAGATAAAAGGCAAATAAAATCTAATGAAAAGTTTTGAATTGTTTGATATTTTTTACTTCTCCAAGTCTCTGGTAACATCCAATAGTGAATAATTGACAGCAATCTACAGTCAATTTGCACACAAAATATTCAACCAAAACCTCTTTAAAAGTTGTATTTATTGCTGTGAAAAATAGGACCAAAAGAACAAACTTTCACCAGGCTTGGCACCTACCAACAAATGCACGTCCAGAGTCACCTTTTACACTCATGGGCCCAAAGGATCTTTTCTAGTTCAGGAACACAAGCGGTATTTCATAAACTCCAGAAGGTAAACAATCTAAAATAAATGTTTTTGTTCTCTATAAATATAATTTTAAGTATTGATAAGCTTTAGAGATTTTAACTGAATTTGCCTCAGAGATGAATGTATTATTCTTTACCTGTGAAAAATCAACCAGAAACCTTCAGAAATTTAAATTTTTGTTTCTTAATTACCCACTGGCTCAGATATTAAAAATTTAATATTAAATTGTTGGAAAGCTTGAGTGGGCTCAAAAACATTTCCTTGAACTCAGGTAACAAAATAAGATTTACTTTCCTAGAGACTTGGGTTTTAACAGTTGTATATTCCAGTATACATTGTCATTATTGAATAGAAGTGCAATGAAGCAATCTTTAGCAAATTATGCTACAAACACATCAGGAACATTCTAACTGTTTACTCCACAAACCTTTAGAAACACTTGGAGTTGTCCAAGAAGTTAAAAAAAAAATTTTTAATATTTAATTATTTTCAGTGTATGGAAGCTATAAATAATAGTAAGATTCCTTTTGCTCATTCTTGCCCTAATCTCTCACGATTTCTGGCCTGCAACTTAATCTTTCTTTCCATCCTAAAAACTTGTAAGCACATCTATAAACACCTTAATACAAAACTACATTTTTATTTGATTATATTAATAGGTATATGCAGCTCTATAGAGCTCCAAGTATACCATTGAAAACAATTTAAAAGTTTAAAAATCTAGACTTAGATAAATAATCAATAAAGTAACAAAAATATCCATTCTGTTTGGTAAAATAAAACCCTCATAATTGCATGAATGGCAATGATGGATTCTGTTGTTCTCTTTGATAAGGATATTAAGCATAACCAACTTTAATTTGAGATTATTCTCTTTTTTTTCTCCATCCTATCCTATAACTCAGTATTCATGTCAAGGCTGATGGTTTTATAAGATACTAGAAGAGATGGACTGATTCTGGTGATTTCTTTGCATAGTACCTATTAAGGCCATTTGTAATTTTAGACTTACTAAATATTTCTAGATAATGCCTGAAAAAAGTGATGCATGTTTAATCACTGTCACTATCCCATTTAGTTTTGAAAACAGAAATTCTGATATATGGTCATAGTGGAATTTTTTTACTTTTAAATTAACATCTTGTTTTGAACTTAAAATGATGGTCATTACATTGGTATTTTCAGGAATAATACCAAGGTCTGAACCACCTCAGTGGGGCTGAATGCCTTTCCATTTTAGAGCTGTGCAGTTCTCTAGATCTAGGGCGTAAAGAGATAAAACACAGGTGAGTGGTAAAATAATTCGATCTTCGCTTCTGTCTTATTGACTGACAATATAACCAACCCTCAACTTTTAAGGGACTCGACCCCAATCCCACAAAATTTGAAGCCTTGCTCAATGGTTGAACAACCCCGGCATTTTCTCAGAATGCTTGCTGAAAGAAGCTCAAATCCTGGTATACTGATCAATGTTTCCTTCACGCTTCCTTTGCAATCTTAATCATCTTTGCCTTCTCTTGTGGTAACACAGTGTTCCTCTGTGTCCCGAGGGTGAGTTATCACCATGTTCCACAGTCTACAAAATTTATCCAGGCACAGAGCAGTCTTTGAAGTCAGAGGCACACCATGCTCAGACCCACTCTAAACACTGCATGAGTTTGTGATCCAAACTTTTGATCTGCCATTTGTTCTCTAGTCCTTTCTCTCCTGGGATCCTGGCCCAAATGGCACTTTTTGTTGGTGGTATGCCCTGCTCCTTTCATAGAACAACAAAAGTTTTAATTTCTAAATATGGAAGCAATGTTTCAGGACTAATGGTGTTTCACTATGTAAGGTAATATATTTCTCAAGATATTTCAAAGATTTGGATATCTGTTATCATCACTCTGATAATTCCTCAAGTTTGTGTATGTTGATTAAACTATTAATATAAATATTTTAGCAATTGAGTCACTTGTGTTAAAGACAGCATGCGCTTACAAAAACACAAGGCTCCTTATCCATAAAATATTTTATGTAGCTTAGGTAAGATACTTTTACATGTACTAAGGGAATACAAAAAGATTAACAGATGGGATATATTTGCGTTAGTATCTTACTCATAGAAGTGAGGAGGTGAATGAAACCTTTTTTCTTAGGCAGTTACTTGGCAAAGAACCCACAGAAGTTAGAAATTTGAATAATGAGAAACAAATACCAGAATCAAAGCCAATTCCCATTTAAATGCCCCCATGAAATCTCCTTTACATGGACCCAACACTGTACCAGAGACAGAGACAGAGAATGATCTAAGCAAGTCACGTGTGAAATTTATTGAGGAGGATGCCTGGTTTAAGAAAACATTTCAGTTTGGGAGTAGTAATTGAGAGACCTAGGAGAAAACAGCTGTGAACTTACTATGATAAATGGCACAATGTGTAACATATATTTTCAATTAAAATTCCAAAACAAACAAAAAAAAGGTGTATGATCTACTATTGTAAGGGACTGTGTGAGGCATCAGAAGAGATACAAAGATGAGTCTATTTCCTTAAGGAGATAAGACAATTCCTCTGCCTAAAAGAGTTCAGTAACTTCTTCTACAGAGTTCGAGGGCCCCATGATTAGGCCCCAAGTGTTTTTCATTACACCTCATAATCCAGAAATGCCAAATGACTTTAGCATTCTGCTGTTTCACTTTTTCTTATTTTTGAATATGCTGTTCTATAGCTTGTCCAGTCAACTACATATTACTCATCCTTCAAGACCCAACTCAGTTATCTCCTCTTTTGTAGGAGAATTTGCAGGAGTTATCTCCTGGTTGGTGCCACAGATGAGCCTTCATCAAGCCACGCCCTCTTATACTGATGATGATTCTCCATTTGAAATGCATTTCCTGGCTTGTTACCAAGTCCTGGTAGAGACCGAATGCCAGACATGGGGCATCAAGTGACTGCCACCTGAACTGCCTATCGAACTGGGTTTTGACCATAAAAGGTGGTCATTACATTGACATTTTCAGGAATAATAAATACTAAAGCATTAAAAGGTGCTATCCTACAGGATGCAGTATTAAGTATTATAAAGTACCAGATCCATCAAATCATAAAATTGTGCACTATAAATTAGAAACCGTATAATGCAGATGAGTCTGAGCACGTTTGGAAGGCACAAAAAGAAAGCTTGAATTTTCATAGTACCTATTCCAGCATTTTGCCATTTCTCCCTCAGTCCTATAGGGGTATAAGTTAAGAGAAGAGGAAAATACCCGGGCCTGGTAACAGATGAATCTGCACTGTAAATCTTCCAGGCCATCCCTGAAAGATAGTGGTTAATGTAAATCCTCCCCATGGGCAGAACTTTGGGAGGCACAACTGGTTGCCCACTTCATGAGAAAAATAGTTGAGGTATAGATCTACACTGACTCATGAGCAGGGCCTAACATTGTTGGCTGGCTGGTCATGGACTTAACAAGAACAAAATTGGAAAATGAGTGACATGGGTGAGTGGGGGAAAGATATGTGGATGAATATCACATATCACCAGAAGGATCACTTTGGAGGAGTCTCTCAACAATCCTATGGATAAGATAACCTATTCAATTTCTATCAGGCAGCCTCTTTCCTTAGCCTTCTCAGGGTTTGCTCAATGGGCCCATGGAAAAGGTAGCCCTGGTAGCAGGGATGAAGGCTATGCATGAGTTCACCAAAGCTTCCCTAGCTACCACACCTGCTGAGTGCCCAACCTGCCAATGGCAGAGGCCAACACTGGACCCCTAATATGACACAATTTCTCGGGGGTCCACAGCCAGTGACTTGGAGGCAGATAAGTTACAGTGGACCTCTTCCATGATGGAAAGGCTATAAATTTATCCTCACATGTTAGATTCATATTATAAGTATAGACTTGTCTTCTCTGCCTGAAGTGCTTTCCATACATGGAGTTACAGACTCCTTTAATTGTTGCCATTGGTGTCCTACACAAGTTCTCTATCCAGAGGAAATATTTTAAGGAAAAGGAAGAATAGCAATGAGCTCAAGTCATGGCATTCACTGGCCTTATCTTCAACAAATAACTGGCTTGATACAAAGCTAGAATGGCCTGCTGAAAGATCAGCTACTGCACCAGTTGGGGGACTACACACTGTGAGGTAGGAGTGCTATCCTATAGGATGCCATATATGTCTTAAACCAGTTTCCACTATGTGGTCCTGTCTCCTCCAGAGCTAGAATGCATGGGTCCAGGAACCAGAGGGAATAGGTAGAAGTACTCCCCATCACTATTATATCTAGTGGATTTTCTCATATTGTCCCCACAACCCAAAGAAATTTTTGTGTACCATCAACGTGACTTTGTGCTCAGTGGGTTTCAACATCTTAATGCCCAAGGGAAGCATGCTTTTACCGGAAAACACAGTCACAGTTCTGATGAATTCTGAAACTGCCCTCTGGCCTTTTGGAAATTTTCATGCCTGTGAATTAACAGACAGAGAAGGAAGGTCATTTTACTGGCTTAGGTGATTGATCCCAATTACCAGGAGGAAATTAGATTGCTGCTACATAATGGGAGCTCGAAATACTACTTTTGAAATACAGGGATTCACTACGGTTCCTCTTAGTACTCTCTTGTGCAATAGCCCTGGTCAATGGAAAACTACAGCAACTCAAAATAGGATCCAAGGACTCAGATCCTGCAGAAATGAAGGTTTGGGTCACCTCACCAAGTAAAGTGCTCTATCCAAGTGGCTTAGTTCAGGCTGCTATAATGGAATACTATAAACTGGGTGGCTGTGAACATCAGAAATTTATTTCTCATAGTTGCGGAGTCTGGAAGTCTGAGATCAGGTGAGGGCCCCTTTCCAGGCAAACTACCAACCTCTCATTGTAGCCTCCCATGGCAGAAAGCAAGGAGCTAAAGTAAGCTCTCTCATCTCTCATAAAGGCACTAATCCCATTCATGAGGACTCCACTCTTATGATCTCACCTAATTTTAATTACTTCCCGAGGACCCCACTTCCTGATACTATCACATTTGGGGGTTGGGTTTCAACATATGAATTTAGAGGGGACACGAACATTCACTCCATGGCACCAGATGAAATGTTAGCAGAGGCTGAGGGAAATGGCTGCTGAACAAAGGCAACCATGCTACAGAAGTAGAAAACATAGCAGCTATATTTTACATTAATAAATTGTCTATTTTCCCCTTCCTGCCCCACACCCTGATTACTTTCTATGAAGAACACTGGCGATTGTTAACATTTTAGGTTTCAGCTGGGAATGTGACCAGATTGATGACATCAATGTCAATGGTATGGTAACTGATGGGACTTTGCATGCTCCCTGTGTTGGGACACAAGTTTTAGCTTTGTGAATGACAAGAGTGGATACAGAGAGTCAAGAGGAATGGACTATGCTGAATATCTTCTGTTTTCTCCTCTAGGACCACTCTCCACCCTCCTCCACCCCTGTTCTCTGCTCCCAGAAGGCTGACCTCTAAAGACTGTATCAATGATCTTCCTTGTCTCCCGGCTTCTGGTTGGGTTCAGCCAATATTCTCTTTGAACAATGAGAAGATCAGAGGAAGGCAGAGTGAGGATGGGGTGTTTATTCCCTCCACCAACCTCCCTCACTTCAGAGTCCCCAGTCCCTGCCTGTATCCCTCCATCTATGATTTTAGCTCTGGCTGTGGCCTCTCTCCAGCCAGTGCTCTCTCTAGCTTCCAGTAACTGCTTCCTCCCAACCACCTTCTAAAGCCACACCTTACTTTACCCTAGATCCGGTACTATCCGCTGTGAGTTCCCTACACCCTGTCCTGTGAACCTAGTCCTGGGACACCAACTGATACACACATCCTTCTCCTCGACTAGAACATGAGTTCCTTGAGGTATACATATACCACATTTTATTAATCCACTCATGTATTGATGGGCACTTGGGTTGTTTCCACATCTTTGCTGGGTAGTAAGATTTAAAAGAGAAAGTTTATATCAGCCTGGGGATGGTGAAGAAAGACTTCAGCTAGAAGAGGTCTCCTGATTACATCTGTCATAAGATCAATGCATTGCTATTCAGTTATTTACTTATATTATCTTTACAATTCTTTAATATTCTATAAGGAAGAGATGGGATATGTTTAGCCAAGCCTACACAACTTCAGACAAATCATAATAGTATCATTTTCAACCCTGGTCCAAGTAGTTGAGGACTAACTTAGTCTACACAAGCAGTATCAGGAGATGCTTCTGAATGCTTAACACATGACTCAGCTGTATAAATAAGTGCTGGCAAATGAAGCTGACCAAATTTTTCAGGTGTTCTGATTTGGTCACAGGTGTACAAAGATTTACACAAAGCTTGACTCCTTTTTGTTAAAAAAAAAAAAGTCCAAGGCCAGTAAATTTTTTTCAGGTTGCTAGACCAATATCTAAATACCATGAAATAAACAAATACATAAACAGCAATGCTAAACTTTAGTCCCATCTGATAACCTTAACAGAGAAACAATGCCAAAGCTTAACTAACAAATGCTGTCAATAAGACAGATCAAGGATGAACTCCACTAAAATACTTTTATTTGGTAAATCTAGTTTTGTTTCAATTACTTATAGAAAATGCTAAATCTGATTTTTCAGTGATAACAAAATCTTTGTGATAGACTAAAATGCTCTGGTGTTAGCATTTGTGAGACTCTCCCAGGTACTTAGTAAAAATTACAGGGTTTGGGGTTTAGTGAAAAGAGAATTAGTGAGACTTCACATTCATAAAGAAGAGTTTATTTTAAGATTTCCATGGCAAAAGTGAATTACTCAATAGAGAATTCATGCACTTAAATGGTTATATCTGACCAGGCCTTTTGCCAAACAAATAAGGCAGCTTTTGTTACTCTGTTATGCTGGGTTAATTTAAACCACACCTGTTTAGAGAATTTCTGCAAGTTTTGACCCGCATCTCCTCATTTAGAGTTAATGAGAGTGTTTCTATATCATATTTATTTCTCAGGTTTCAGAACCCTCTAAAGGGGAACATAGTGAGTTTGCCATTTTATGGGTCACTTCCTGCAGAAAATATCTCCTTTTACCTACTCTCTGATAGTCAACCTTTTTTTTTTTTTGCTTACATAATGGAAAGAACACTGTTCTGAGTCGGGCTGATTTGGATTCAAATTTCAATATTTCCGTTTTTTTTAGCTGTGTAAACTCTAAAATCCTATTTTCCCACTTATAAAATGGGCTAATAATAACCACTTTACAGGGTTGTTATCAGGTATATCAAAATGCATATAAAGTATCTATTTCAGTATCAGGCATTTGATAAGTGACAGCAGCAAGAGTAGTCATCGGTATCCTTGCCATTATTATTATAATTACTCCCATCAGGACTTTTAAGATACCGATTTGATTTCAAGAACTTGCAGTGGTTAAGAAGCGGGATCATTCAAAATTACTCGGAAGGCAGAGTGAATCACTAGTGAGTCAGTTGTATTTTATTCCATGATATGTACACTAGCGTTCGTAAAATAGGCTTCTGCAAGCCATTTTACTATATAAAACATATGTGTAATTAAATAGGACTCTTTCCCAATTGCAGGTAGAGAACCTGTATAAGTCAGAATTTAGATGAGTTCTGTGAAAACTAAATCACTCAGAGCACTGAAGAAATGAGTTTTGTATTTGTTAACATTGATCCAGGTCTTAGCACCCTCTATGAGCAATTGGCAGCTTTCAGTATTGCCTAAAATAATAAAATCTTCATGAAATGATTTTTTGCCATTTTTGTTGCTGTCGTTGTTACCATTGTTCATTTAAATATCATCTGTATCTCTTCTGTCAGATAAACAAAATGTCCAAATCACTTGAAACAGCTACCCACGTACATCTTGTATAAACAGTATAACAGAGATGGCTTAAGGGGCCCATCTAATAAAACTGTAAATTACAAAATTTCAGCCATATCATATCAGTGATGGAATGAATTCACCTGAGGAATCAGAAAAACTTTCACAAAGTGATCAATACATCGCATTTTCTGACACCTCCAACATTTCTTCTTCTCCTCTTTTTGAAAACATGTCTAACAACAAATAATTTGCCACATTCTTTCAAGATGTCAAATGTCACGTTTCTTTATTTGAATGATTTGATCTAAGAGAAGTGGCTTGGAAAAGCATTAGGAGTGTCAGGTTTTATAACAAACCATGTGGGTGGAAGGTTTTGTTGGGTTGGATTTTTTTTTTTTGGCTGACAGCAAACAATTCTATCTGAAAACATACTAAGCTCCAGCAGGTGCCCAGAGCTAATTTGGTTTGGAACTATTTTTAAAAAGCGCTAGCTAAGTTTTATAACAAGTCATACCAAATGGCAATATTGTTTTTCTGTTTTCCTGCGATCCAGGGGCCAGTTTTTTAAATGTGACTCTAAACATAAAGCCACAGCTTGTCCCTGTACTAAGCAGATCTAAAATACCCAGATTCCTAAGCCTTCTCATTGATCCCTAGAAACAAAACACTTAGAGGTTTGCACTTGGGTTTCCACTTAACACATTCCTTTATAAGTTCCGTGCCTTTCCTATTAATAGTTTTCATTTAAATCTAGTGAGTTTTAGCTCTGGGCAGCAAAGATGATGTGAAATGCTTCCCAGGAGCCAGATGCAGCTGGATTTGTGGATTCAGCCACCTGCTGATGACATGTGTTTTGGCTTCAAGCTATCACAATGGCTGTTTACTGGCCCTATGGAATCTCGTGGCAATCCTGTCAATTGGCATTCTTCTACTAATACTCCCAGATTAAACACCCACTTAGGTGTGGTGTCTGAAAAACCTTCAGCTTTTGAATCTCTCTGATACATGCATTTAGCCTGGCCTTTCCTTTCTCAAATACAGAAATCCTATTTGGATTAAGATGTAAAGATTGGGTTTTTTGGTTTGCTTTTTGTTTTATCTCTCTATATGCAAGCAGAGAAATCACTAATGTACTGCCTGGGGTCAAAATATATATTTGTTCTACTATTGAGGCATCAGACGTCATGTAAAGAGCATGAGTTTTGGAGTCACCCTGGCCTGGATTTGAATTCTGGCAAGGCCAGCTGGCAGCATGTAATCTTGGGCGAGGTACTGAACCTCTCTGAGAAAAATGAGGATACTAATACCCACTTCACAGGATTGTTACGAAGATTCAGTGTGATTGTATATGCAACATGAAGTCAAGTTCATAAGAAATGCCCAATAAATTCTAGTTTCTTTCTGATTGCCTCTCTTTACCAACAAATCAACTCAAATCTGTTTCGTGTTCATTGTACCATAGGGAACTCTTCAGTTGATGACACCCCAAATACATCCTTCCATCTGACCCTCGTGTAGCCCAGTAACACGACAGTGGCGGCAGTTATTAGCCCCCTTTTTCAGATTAGGAAACTGAGGTGTAAACAGGTGAAGTAATTTCTCCAAACTCTCACAAAAAAAGCAAGCAGAAAGCCCAGTCTAGAACCTAGATCATTGATCCCTAAATCCAGTCCTTTTTCTCTAATTTTATCATTTGCCATTCGATTTTGTTCAACACCACTCTGAATTATTTAAATGAAAACTTTCTCTGGGTAGTCACCATTCTTAGTGGACTTAGTAAATAGAATCATGAGTGTACAACAGGGAGACTCATAAGACATCAGAGCTGTGTCCACTCTGGCGGTATCTGTCCCTGCCAGTGCAGCCAAGGACCATCCCGTGGGAGGGCATGGGTGCCTTCCATGCTGCGAACTTCAAAGGGCTGGGGTATTAGAGCCAGAGAGGGCCACGAAGGGGAAGTGGTGGCCTAAAGCCAAGGTCAAGATGTGATGAGTTCAATTTTGACATTTTGAGGTTGAAGAAACAATAGGACAGTTGGCTGGCTCCCTTGCCCACTCTGCCCTCATTCAACGGGTTTGCTCTGGGACATGCAGCCCTCCCAGCTGCCCTGGGAGGCTCAGAGTGGATGTACTTTCTGATCGGCTGTCAGACTTGTACCCTGGACTCCTGAAACTTAATTCCCATCTACATGGTCTCAAAAAAAGCTGCTTTGTGTCACTGTAAACATTTTTTTAAAAAATCATGCTTAGAGTTGTCTTGTTTCACTTGACCTGATTCACTTAAATTAACCCTCATGATCACGCTGCGCTGTACACAAAGGTGGGATTGTTTTTACAAGGAGTTTGAGGCTCAGACATGGTGGCTGGTAAGAGGTGGAACCAGAAGGGGAGCCCAGACCATCTAGTTCCACACCCCAAATTCTTTGTCCCACCTCATGGCTCCTGTGGTAGCCATGGGAACCCAGTCACTGTCCTCGAGGTCTCCTGCTAGGAAGCACAAAGGGAATTCTGTGAGCATTCGCTGAACGGGATGATACAACAAAGTGGTGATGAGAAGCTGTGTGTTCCAGTTTTTTGCTCATTCTGCCTCTCTTGTCTTGTGAATGAAACGCCCAGGAAATTCAGCAGAAATAATCAACACATCTGTGTCCTATTGTGCCACTTTGTCATGTTGCCACAAGCCAAAGTGGTAACTGATCCAGGTCAAAGAGCCCACGACATTCCTGAGAAAGATTCTGGATCAGGAAGATCTCGTGAAATAGTCTGTAAGAACAAAGAAAAAGCCGCAAAGTTAACGTCTTCCATCTTTAAATGGTGGGCACTTCCAGGTCTCAATAGCTCTGCTGCTGACTATGAAAATTTGCTAATGTGATTTTAGAGCATGAATGTAATGAAATCATTTGCTCAGCTCAGTTAGAAGCCAGATTCATTATGCCTGAAAAGTTGGAACATGAAAATATTAAAGAAAGCAAAATTAAGGTAGGCCTGAGAAAGTAAAAGAGAAAGAAAAATGGGGAGAGAGAGAATTGACTCCAGGAACACTCCAGTGACGACAAACACTGATACAGCATGTTTTGGGTAACATGTCTCCCCAAATTCAGTCAAAAAATACAACCCCGTAGCTCAAATACAATTCTCCTTTCTTAAGATTTCTTTGACTAGTCTACATTATTAATATTATTGTTTAAAACAGAATAATAAATCAGCGAGGCCAGGCTCTTCTTTGTCAAAACAGTCTTTATTACTTAGGATTACCAAAGCCGATTCTCCGCAACTGTGCTGCTGGTCACTCAAACACTTGTTTATGATCCTTCTTATTTCTTTTTTTTTTTTTTTTCTTTTTTTGGAGACAGGGTCTCGCTTTGTCACCTGGGTGGAGTGCAGTGGCATCATCATAGCTCATTGCAACCTCAGACTCCTGGGCTCAAGTGATCCTCCTGCCTCAGCCTCCCAAGTGGCTGGGACTACAGGCTAGCCCTACCATGCCCAGCTAATTTTTTCTATTTTTGGTAGAGATGGGGTCTCACTCTTGCTCAGGCTGGTCTTGAACTCCTAAGCTCAAGAGATCCTCCTGCCTCTGCCTCCCAGAGTGTTAGGATTACAAGCGTGAGCCACAGCACCTGGCCAATCCTTCGTATTTCAATGTGGCAGGATAGCCTTACAAAACCAGACTTTCCTGTGATATCTGATCACATTTCTGTTTCAGAGTTTGATCTAAATTCAGGAACTGCAAGGAGCAAAACCTTGGTGAAGTTAAAGACATCTACAAAATGTCAGGGAGACGGTTTAGAGCTGTGGTTTGAGTCCTGGGAAATGTCCCTTGCCTTGCTAGTCTTAACTGAAGGAGACATCAATCTTTATATTCAGATCCATGAAGTGGTAAGTATGGTGGATCATACCATCTGACATTGTTCGCCTAAACCTCAAATCGTCACATTATGTATCAGTG
Organism: Indri indri; assembly: GCA_004363605.1. Classification (NCBI taxonomy): domain Eukaryota; kingdom Metazoa; phylum Chordata; class Mammalia; order Primates; family Indriidae; genus Indri; species Indri indri. Next base: position 27,642 of record RJWJ010015653.1, read on the forward strand.
CCCAAGACCTATAAGATGCAATAGAAGGTCTAAACAAGCGATGGACTAGAAAATTATTTAGAAACACCAAGAAAAAAAACAACATAGGTCCTTTTTCTTCCTTTTTTGGGGGGCGGGGGGATGAGGTTGGGGGGGGTAGTGCCGGTAGGAATCTGCTTAAGAGAAATCTTAGAACAGTGTTTCGCAATCAGTGTTATCACCTCCAGGGGACATCAGGGACATTTGTGGGGGTTATTTTATTGTCCGGATGATTAGAGGACACTAAGGGTGTTTAGTGAGTTCAGACCAGGGATGTCAGAGGTTCTGAAATAAGTGGGCTGGTGCCATACTGCAAACAGCCATCCACATACTGTGCAATTTGTCAGATGTCCTCCCAGCATCCATGTAGATGGAAAACTTATTTGTAATTATCTAAATTTTATGTATGTGTCTTAGATTTAACTCAAACAATTTTTACACTATTTTAATGTATTCCCAATTTGAGGGGATTGCCAATATGGGGTAAATTGAGGGACTAATTTACATGACTTTGTTCTAAACTTTACCAAGAGTTGTTTACTAGTTTCGAAATTCCCATCACCAGCACAATGCCACCAATCGACCGTGAGCTCTCACCGGCCACCTCTGCACATGCAGCTGTCCCATGACCACGACTTCTCACACAGGTGCACACATCTCCCTCCCAGTGCAGCCTCTCTATGCCAGTGCCAAAGCACTTACATACTGAAATACATACTATTTTTACTATAAATTACTATCCTTTCATTTCTCCTTTATATCACAGTTGAAGTTACGTGTATATAGATTATATCATCTACAAACTATATTCCAGAATAGTAAACAGGGTGTGCAGATTATTTTTTATAAAAACAGAGTTTGGATTTTCTGACGCCATCATTCCTTCCACACTTATTACCTGGCAGGATGATTTAGGAAATTATAACAGGATACTAACAAGTGTGTGAGAATCTGATGACAAACAGGATATTTACATAATCATAAAGCATCTCCTTACCAATTGTTTACTAATCACAAAGAAAAATAGTAACTTTAGGCCGGGAGCGGTGGCTCAAGCCTGTAATCCTAGCACTCTGGGACGCTGAGGTGGGAGGATCGTTTGAGCTCAGGAGTTCAAGACCGGCCTGAGCAAGAGCAAGACCCCCGTCTCTACTAAAAATAGAAAGAAATTAATTGGACAACTAAAAATATATAGAAAAAATTAGCCGGGCATGGTGGTGCATACCTGTAGTCCCAGCTACTTGGGAGGCTGAGGCAGGAGGATTGCTTGAGCTCAGGAGTTTGAGGTTGCTGTGAGCTACGATGACGCCACAGCACTCTAGCCCGGGCAACACAGTGGTACTCTGTCTCAAAAAAAAAAGAAAAAAAGAAACATAGTGACTTTATAGTAGGGAAGCCTGGAAAACACCACCTTAATTAAATGATCAAGATTTAGAAAAATGTTATATATATATATAATATTTATATATGCATATGTGTATAGGGCTGGGAAGAGAGACACAAAATTAAAATGGAATTAAAAGTTGAAAGACCTGACATAACACTTTTTAAATCATCATCTGACTGTATCACCTGCAAGTCTTTTGGGAGTTCATGCTATATAAATGATTACCGTTAATTTTTCATTTCATGTGTAGACAGACTCTTGCCAATATCTAAGAAGATAATAATAATGGGAGGAGATACAGTGAAAGAAGAAAGAACAGCAAAAGTTGAATTAGAGTCATGATTTTTTAAAAACAAATGGGGGTACGAACATAATGTTTTTCTTTTTTTTTTGAGACAGAGTTTCGCTCTGTCGCCCAGGCTGGAGTGCCGTGGCATCAGCCTAGCTCACAGCAACCTCAAACTCCTGGGCTCAAGCAATCCTCCTGCCACAGCCTACCGAGTAGCTGGGACTACAGGCACTCACCACCATGCCCGGCTAAATTTTTTTTTCTATTTTTAGTTACCCCGCTAATTTTTTCTATTTTTAGTAGAGAGGGGGTCTTGCTCTTGCTTAGGGTGTTCTCAAACTCCTGACCTCAAGTGATCCTCCCACCTCAGCCTCCCAGAGTGCTAGGATTACAGGCGTGAGCCACCACACCCGGCTATGAACATATATTAATGTATAGTCATCCCTTAGTATGTGCAGGGCATTGGTCCCGGTTCCTCCAGTGGATACCAACCTCTGTGGATGCACAAGTTCCTGGTATAGAATGATGCAGTATTTGCATATAACCTACTCACGACCTCCATGTACTTCAATCATCTCTAGGTTACTTACAATACCGCATACAATGTAAATGCTACGTCAATAGTCGTCACACTGTATTGCCATGGAGTCATACTGCCAACTGTGTATACCTTTATTCTGGTTTGCAAAACTTTTCTTTTCTGAATCCAGTGAGAGATGTGAACGTGAGACAATCCGATAGAATTTTTATACCAGACAAACAAAACCAAAATCAAATACCTCACTCTAACCCTGTTCCAATCCAACATTATGGATTCTGCCAACATTCGCTGGCGACAGCTTTTGCCTAAGTTCCTCCATGGCATTTTCTCCCTAGGAAGCCAGGCAGCAGAGCATGCTGTGTCCCCATCATCTTCTCCCGAGTACGAAATGTTAAGTAAATAATTAACCTACCAAAGAATTGTTTTTAGAAAGACAGGCAGACCATAGACTTCAAAACTTTTAAAATCGTCCATGAGGACCCGTGAACCCACCCACATTCTAAAGAGATGGGCACGGGCTGTGCGTCCCCTTTCGAAGAACACGGGACCCAGCGCACAGCCCGCGGCCTCCCATCTCCCAGCCAGCAGCGCGGGGTCCTCAGGCGGCCGAGCACGCAGGAAAGGGTTTTCTCCTTCGCCAGCAGTTGTCTTTTTCCTGGCAAACAAATCAGGTGCCAGAAACTTTACCCAGACTGGCAGGGACAGAGATTAGAGGAAGCAGAGAGGGAGGGACACGAATGAAGAAAATAGAATCGGTAGGAAAAGCAAAAAAAAAAAGACAGTGTCAAAATGGTTACCATTTGAAACCATTTCAGGCAAGTTACATATTTTTCAAGGCATTTAAAGCCTGTCAAAGTTCAGAAGAGGAAGAACCCTTCACGGAGGTGTATTCCCATGGCATAGTGGGTCTCTCGTCCAAGTGGAGAAAAAGAGAAGACAAATCTCCCACTCAGGAGCCACAAAAGCATGCACGTTTGTGTGAGCACCGTGGACTGTGGCGTTTAATTCCTTTGTACTAAACAGAAACTGTTCTCTCAAGTTACCACCAAACTCCAGGGACGCCTCGCCAGCGTGCTTCCCAGCGCGACGCGACGTCATTTTGTGCCTTCCTGACACCTGGTTCCTTCTGTTTGTCTGTCACACGTTCCTCCCCGCTGCACCTGAGCAACAGATGCACCTTTCCCACGAGTGTTAATTAACCCTTATTTCATCCTGCAGCTAGTAGGAAAACACAAAGTCATTTGGGGTCATCTCTTCAAGGTTGAGAAGCCAGAGCCACCCACCTGCTCCTGCTCGTCAAAATGAAATCTGCCAAGTGCTGAGTTGCTTGAAAATGTCCCATTAAGTCATTTAAAGACATAGCTCTTCATTTATAATATCTAGCAAAGCACTACCTTAATTTGAGACGTAGTGCTTGTCACAATTACAGAACCCCTCTTCGAAGTGTTTTTCATGATTAGAAAACAAAATATGGTCCCATCTGAAAATGTTATCATTCGGGTTTCCTATTCCTGTTTCTTTGATAAATAGAGCATTCTTTCATGCAACCAACCATGTGATCTTGCTCACAGAAAAGGATATTTTAAAGTTAACCGATCACTCCCATCTATGGTGCCTTTAAACAGGTTTCTATCTTTCCTTCCTCAGCAAGCAGCTGGGATTCCCAGAATCAGCATTTTAATAGTTTCGGGCCCAGGATCCAGGCTGTCGATCTCTACATCACATCATCGACGCAATCGCTCATTTCACTCTTGCACTGAGAGCTGCTGATTTGCCAGCATCTTTCCTGGGTGTCTCCACCTAATCCAGTTGCCTTAAAAATCCACACCCCTGTCTGTCAAATAATCTAGGGCATAATATTACCCTACAAGCTAAACCCTCAATAAATGCCATTGTAAACTGTGCCCTTATCAGACTGTGATTGCTAAAATTTTTGTCACATTTTTCAAAATGAACTCCAAAGAATCATTCTATGAAATGAGTTCAGCATTATTTCTAACATTCTTACTGCGCTTCTGGGATTGGCCCTGCAGTTGTTCTAACTATCCGTTCCATCAGGTGAGCTCAGTTTGGTTAGTTGCTGCAAAGACAGAAACTTTGCTAGTTTCCTGCTTACTGTGGTATCTCGGCTCAGTGAGGGACACAGGCTCCCACTGTGGGTCCACTTGATTCAAACTAGAAATTGAGTCACAATTTCTTTTGGCCTCAGTTTCCTCATGTGAAATTAGGGAGTTCACTACATGATCCCTGAACGTATGGGTCTAAATCCTACAGCTCCGTGATCATAGCTGTGACCCCACGAGGCACTTTTGGTAACTGCCCACCTGCTTCACACTTTTACAGGCTTTGTAGCTTCCAGAGCACTCTCTCATAACCTACCTCATGGAAGTTTCATAACACACCCATGGGATAGGCAGCACTGGCTGTTTTATCCTCATTTTCCTAATACTGACACTGACCAGAGAGCGGCTTGCCCATAGTAGCACAGCCAGTAATCAGCAGGACCTAAGACTTAAACCCTAATCCCAGAGTTTTAAATTCCCAGTCTTAAATTCCCTTTCTACTACATAATAACATTCCTCATAGAGTTTCGATAAACAATCACTAAGTCTATTGCATAAGAGGCAATTCTCATTCCCCACTACCTGCTTCCATGTAAATTAATCCAGAAGTATCAAAGGCACACGTCATGGCTCTGGCATTTTTGTCCTAGACAGAAGTTAGTATTATTTCCCTTTGGAAATTTGACAGTCCAGCACTGGCTGTTCATCCATTTAAGACATTTTTAAGGACCGCATGCACTGTAGTATCCAAGCTCGAAGACTCTCCCCTCCGGGAGTCACAGTCTTAGTGAAATGACAGGATGCACTTAAGTCAGCTGCACTAGAACTACAGTAAGAACAGGCACAAGGTTCCCTGGAAACTTCCCCCTTGGAGGATCAGAGAGGCCTATTAGCTTCCTGGGCCTGCCCTAACAGATTACCACAAACTTGGTGGCCTGCAAGAGCAGGAATTTATTCTCTCTCAGTTCTGGAGGCCGAAAGTCCAAAATTGGTATCAGCAGGGCCACACTCCCTCCGAAGGCTAGAAGATGATCGTTCCTTGCCTATTCCAGCTCCTGGCATTCCTTGGCTTGTGGCATCATTACTCCAGTCTCTGCCTCTGTCTTCACATGGCCATCCTTTCTGCATCTGTGTCCTCGCCTCTTCTTATAATGACACTAGTCATTGGTCCTTAGCCCTTATTTCCAAATGAAGTTACATTCTAGGTTCCAGGTGGCTAGGAATTTGGGGGGGCCACTGTGCAGCCCACTACAGAAGGCTTCCCAGAAGAGATGTCATTTGAACAGAGCCATGAAAACAAACTATGATTCTCACATCAGTGACAGAGAGGAAAGCCATCCTAAGAGGACTCAGGAGCAAAGATACAGAAGCAGGCACGTCCCAGGCACAGGAGACAAGTCCTGGGCATAGTCCTGGGAGGGGACAAGCACCCAGGGAAAGCAGCAAGAAAGGAAGTTCGAAGATGGTGTATTCATCTGCTCAGGATCCCATAACAGAACCCCACGGACTGGGGGCCTTAGACATGTATTTTCTCAGTTCTGGAGACTGGAGTCCAAGATCAAGGTGTGTTAGGGCTGGTTTCTAGTGAGGCTTCTCTTCCCAGCTTGTGGCTAATGCCTTCTCTCTGCATCCTCACATGGCCTCTTCTCTGTGTGTGCGGGGAGAGCAAGCAAGTTCTGGCGCCTCTTCCTGTGCTTAGAAGGAGGGCAGTCCTATCAGGTTAGAGCCCCACCCGCATGGCCTCATTCACCTGCATTACCCCCCAAAGGCTCTATCTCCAAATACAGTGACATCAGGGGTAGGGCTCCAACATAAGAATTTGGGAGGAGGACACAATTCCGTCCATAACAGATGTCTTGGAGCCAACAAGAATACTAAGTAGGCCAAGGAGCTGGACCCCTATTCTGTCTATGGTAGAAAGAGGTTGGAAATCTTGATAGTGGTGATGAAAATGTTTTCAAGAAAAGCACCGTCCTTTTCATTTTTCTGGCCTATAAAATAAGGACTGGGCTGGGTGCAGTGGCTCACGCCTGTAATCCCAGCACTTTGGGAGACTGAGGCAGAAAGATCACTTGATGCCAGGAGTTCAAGACAACCCTGGGCAAGATAGGCTCTGTAGAGACCCTGTCTCTACAAAAAAATTTTAAAAAAAAATCAGCCAAGCATGGTGGTACACGCCTGTACTTCCAGCTGCTCCAGAGGCTGAAGCAGGAGGACCTCCTGAGCTCAGTAGTGCGAGGTTGCAGTGAGCTAGGATCATGCCACTGCACTCCACCCTGGGTGACGGAGACCCTGTCTCTAAAAAAATAAAAATAAAAATAATAAAATAAGGACTATTTTCTAGGATCCCTTTCTGACTAGTAGACTGATTACTGGCTGCATTTTAGAAGATTAATCTCTTAGAATTTCTAACTCAGTCTAATAAATAGCCTATAAAGCAATTATGTCACCAAAAGATAGATAATTTGTAACGGTCGTTGTTTTTTTTTTTTTTTAAAAGCGTTAATAATTAAACAGAGCAGCTTCTACCAAGGGCACCAGGATCCTGCCAGTTCTTAGACAGTGTCATCAAATGGACATTAAGACAAGATAAGATGTACCTGTGAGATTAAAAAAAAAAAAAGTTCAACTCTGGCAGGGTTAGCTTTCACTGTAAAAGACATTTGTGAACATTTTCCCAAAACCTTACTCTTATTCAGTTTCCAAAAGAAATCCTGGTCTTGCTTACCTCCCTGCTCAGTCAAATGTGAATTGAAGAGCAGCACTGAATCCCAAAGGGCCAGAGCCGGCAGGACACTTCTGAAAGTATCATTTCCGAGGCTCACGTCACAGACGCGGAACTGAAGCCCGGCGGTGTGCAGCGATTGGCCTGCGATTGCACAGCTACTTACTGGAAAAGCTTGCCTGACACAAACAAGGAATAAGGTTCAGAGGTCTATCTGGTGAAAAAATCAGAACTACTCTAAAATTTAACCCACATTATGTAGTACGTGAACATGTCCCAGGCACGGATTTAAGTGAGTTCCTCACATACTGCTGTGCCTAGAAAGGATGTAGGGATTGTCAAATGCAGATTGGGATTCTGCAGGTCCGGGGCCAGGCCTGGGAGTCTGCATTTCTAACAATGCCCTCAGGTATTGCTGATGATGCTGGTCTGGAGATCACGCTTTGAGTAGCAGGCGTCCAGGTACTTTATAAATATCAACTCTTGTATTCTCCTAAATAATCCTGCTATTGTTACAGATACAGGTACTGCTACAGAGGAGGAAACTAAGGGACAGGAAAGCTAAGTGAATCGTGTAAGGTCACACAGCTGGGAAGGGCCAGAGCCAGGGTTTGCACCCAAATAGCCTAACTCTGACCTGTGTTCTTAACTATTACCTTACCTTCAGCTTCTTTTTTCGTTTTTTGAGACAGAGTCTCACTTTGTTGCCCAAGCTAGAGTGAGTGCCGTGGCATCAGCCTAGCTCACAGCAACCTCAAACTCCTGGGCTCAAGCGATCCTCCTGCCTCAGCCTCCCGAGTAGCTGGGACTACAGGCATGTGCCACCACACCCAGCTAATGTTTTGTTTCTATTTTTAGTTGACTGGCTAATTTTTTTTTCTATTTTTAGTAGAGACGGGGTCTCGTTCTTGCTCAGGCCGGTCTCAAACTCCTGACCTCAAGCGATCCTCCTGTCTTAGCCTCCCAGAGTGCTAGGATTATAGGCATGAGCCGCTGTGCCTGGCTCTACCTTCAGCTTCTTAAAAGCAATCCATGATAATCTCCATGCTCACACACATCAGCTTTCAAGTGTGGGTCATTAACACTATATTTTAAATATGCTGCCATTAAAATAATAATCATGTAAACTCTTTTAAAACTTAGGATATGCTCATGAT
>RJWJ010015654.1:0-35821 GCA_004363605.1 Indri indri
GAGAACGGCGACAGCAGAGCTCTCTGGCATAAGTAAGGCTTGTCAGAAACAGTCTTATGAGGAGAAAATCTCCAGATAGGAAGGATTCTTCAGGGTCATCTGACCGACTCCTTATTTCAGGCAGGCGGAGAGGGCTCCCCGCCCAGCGAGTCGGAGACTGGCCAGGACTCCTGCGGCGTCTTCACGCTGCGGTTCCAAGAGTCCAGAATCAAGTGGCTTCGGAGCACCAGAGTCCCCCTCGCCCGGCCAGCGGGGCCGGATGTGCGGTTTGACCTGACGCGGCCGAGCCCCCCTCAGGCCCCGGCGAGGAGGGCGGAGGTCGTCGGCGAGAGGCCACGTGGCAGTTCCCACTGTGCTCAGACTCGTGGCGTATTCTTTCATACGATCACGACAGGAACACAGGAGCAGGTTCTGGGTCGGCCACGCGTACTGGACGGGAGGACAGACAGCCTCCGGGCCTCATGCGGAGCCACCAGGACCCCTCACTGGTTTTGGGTGTGACGAGCCCTCGCGATGGCCACGCAGGCTGTGGTCGCCTCCTTCCACTGAATTCTCAGCAGCGCCCTGTCCCTGCTGACACCCTCGCACGGCCAGCCCAGGCCCAGGCCGGGGGAGCAAGGCTGCACCTAGTCCCGGCACCCAGGGCGGAGCCCCGCTGCTCTTCCCCGAGTTGCACCTGCCACGGCTGCTCCAAACCAGACGTCTGGGAGCACGCTGCAGGTGGCTTGCCCAGGACCCCTGGGACGTGCGACCCCAGACGCCTGTGGCACTGCTGCGCACAAGCACAGAGCCGGCACCGCTGCACCACAGGGCTGCAGAGGATGCCCGAGAGGCAGCCACGGACAGGGCATCGGGCCCAGGTCTCAGCACGCAGCCGGCTGCGGGGGACAATCTGGAGGGAACGGGCTTTCCCTGGGGGTCCTGCAGTGGGGCACCCTGTCTTGGCAGACCCAGCGTGGGCGAAAGGCCCCAGCACCAACTGCGGGGTTCAGCAATGAAAACACCGCGTGGCCGGTGCGGGCTCCACACACGCTTCGCTCCGGGGTCACCGGGGAAAGAACGAAGGTTCTAAGACTTCATCGGAGCAGCACGGTCAGCAACGGCCTGCGGACGCACACGTGAGCTGTGGCTCAGACGTGGGGGCGGGGGGGTGTGGACCTGCTGCCCAGGGGCCTCTGCTCTCTGCCTGACGCCGCGGGGACCAGGCCACGCCTCCAGCTGCCCAGGGCCGGGCGCCAACGGTGAGTGAGGCTTCCACACGGTCGGTTCCTCACGAAGCCCTGGGTCTTGCAAGTCTCCAAGGAGGATGTTTTGTCAGGTATCTGTTATAATTTTGTTTCCAGAAATCTCAAAATCATTCCAAGGTCTCTTGGCATTTGACTTTTCTTTTTACGGCTTTTTTATTTAAGGCCAGAGATTTTGTTAAAGAGAAAGACAGCCCTGATCAGCTTAGTTCACAAGAAAAATATTAATGTGTTTGCTGAGTTCTGAAAACACAAATTCCACAAATTTCTATGAAAATATAAGAAAAATCCACCAGTATAAACCACTGCAATTCTATTTGAGGTCAATGGTTAGATCATAATATAAAATGCATGAGGCATTTAAATCCAATTTAATTAAAATGTGGACTAAAATATTTTAGTTGTTGTTTCCAAACCAGTACATCCAAGAGACAGGCCCACAGAAGTATCACCCCCCAAAAATGTGAAAATGCCCTCAGAATGCCGAAGACAGCAGGAGCGTCCCCTCTGCCAAGTTCACGCTATGCGGCTCCAGCCGGTCCACACCAGGAATCCCTTAGGGACACCACGTGGTTATCTGTGCGGCTTGAGCGGATCTGAGGGGACGGCCTCTGCCCTCTCCGGCACCTTCAGGGAGAAAGTTCTCCACCTGGGCTTCGTTGTGGAACTTGCAGTATTTATGCTCGGAGGGAAGGGGGAAATAGTAGCACAGGCTACCCCGTGGCAGCCACGGCGTGTGTCTGGCCACGTCAGTGCCGGGCTTGGCGACGCCTCCCCCCATTCATGAGCGGCCATGGTTGCGTTGGACACACTGGTGGGTGAGCCCCCGCCAGCGACCCGGCCCCGGGAAGGAGCCTGCCCCCCAGTAAGGCCCTAAACCACGGTGATCCTGGCTCCCTGGAACCCCTCTGTGAGGGCCGCCCCCCGGGACAGACCCAGCCCACCCAGCTGGACGCACAGCCTCTCAGAGCCGCCCCCCGGCCACAGCTGGAACCGCAGATGTGCCACCCACAGTCACGCGATAACCACAGCGCGTGGACGACCGTCTCTCCTGAGCCTGATGTTAGCGTTTGCTGCCGTGGCACCCGCAGGGCCAAATACACACGTTGGGGCCTGTGGACCCGGCGGACTCTGCCCCAGCCCTCTTGATTTCAGCCAGACGCACTTCCGTGAGGTGAATTTCGTCTCCGCCTCCTTCTCCCACATCAGGTTTTTGTGCCACGGTTTTATGGTATAATCTGGTGAAGTGGACGAGCATTCCAGCCCAGGGATCGCCAGAGCAGCGCCGCTGCACGTGTGGGGCGCAGACAGAAACAGGCACAAATAGACCAACGCCGACTTCACCCTCCTGTGTTAGGTTCAGATTCGCCCCGTCACAGAGGGATCCAGCCTCGACCCTGCCCACCGAGTACGGGGACGGGAGGCGATGCTTGGGGGAGGCCGCGCCGGAGGCTGGGGCAGGGGTCTCCGGGGTCTGGCTCTCACCCGAGAGCCGGCTGCATCCTTGGCCTCCACTGACCAAACCGCTGGGCCGGCCTCAGAGGCTGCGGCTCTGCTGAGGCCCCACGGCCTCTCCGCAGGACGCCCGACGCAGCGGCGATTCTCTGGGGGGAGCAGGTGCTTGTCCTCAGCCCAGCTCTCGGGACCTCGGTTCCGAGGTCGAGGGTCCATCACCCAGGCAGGCAAAGCAGCCCCAGGGGGCGGCCTAGTCCCAGGCCACACGGCGAGCGGCTCTGCCCCTCCCCCTCTGGCCCTCTGGCCCCTGTCTCTCCATCCCTGTCCCTCTGTAGCACTAATCTCACTTCCACACCTTTACGCCTCATGGTTTTTGATTCAGATAGGGTACTATCACTGCAATATGTTTATTTAAACAATTAATCAAATGCTTTTTGGGTACATTTTTTCTTGCAAACTCAATAGCATGTTGACGTGACTGAGTAAACTAAAGTGACGCTTTCCATTCGAAAGTAGCTGATTTCTTCCCTTTGTGTGTCCTTTTCGAAACACTCCGGGGTTTAAGAACAAGACTAATTATGTTCACACTTGCATCTCCCCAGGTGAGAGCAGACTGCAGAGTCCCCCACTCTAGGCCTCTGTGATCTGGCTCCACCTACCTCTTCTGGCCCCTCTGAGTGGGATCCTGCCCTGGGGTCTTTGTGCCTTTCTTGGCAAGGGGAAGATAACACCATGGTGTGAGGGACATTTTAGAGACAGCATCTGACCACAGGATCAGGATGGGACTCTGAACCCCGTGGCACCCTTCTCTCCTGTGCCCTCAGACATAAAGTAACTCCCCAGGGACTCACTGGGAACCCACCTGTCTACACTGCGGCTGCTGCCTGGCCTGTCTGCAGCCGCCCACGGCTGAGTGTCCCACGACACTCTGAGCAAGCCCTGATGACGTGGAGCCATCAGTCACGGCAGAGCCCACGTGTGTAAGCAGGAGCGAGGGCTCGGCACCTGGTGCCTGTGGCCACAGGGAGGGTGGTCGCTGGGCAAAGACCAGGGCTCCAGAGGGAGTTTTAAGTTGTTTGTCTGCTTAGGGCTCTGAATCTGAGCACACAGAGATTTCTTTACAATGTCAGCAGGAGGACGCTCAGGTCTGAAGACCATGGCAAAATTTTGCCTTTGTCATATGAAAAAGTGACTCACGTCTGTGCTCCTGGTTTCACACTGCACCATGAAAGGAGGCGCAAGTGTGCTTAAAACCTGGCTGAGGAGGGGCTGCGGCTGTGGACTCTGGTGCCTGCTGGGGTGGCTGGTGTTTGCTTTGTTTAAAGGCTTTTTGCAGCTAATAGCCAGACAATGCAGAACAGCGTCTCAGAGGCTTTTTTAGTCTGTGTGGTCTTTTCTCCTAGATAATAGGAAAAAGAAGGTAAATCTCTTTCTGAAAATGACTCTATTTGTGTTTGAGACATCGGCGCATTTTACTGAGTCAAACCCTTCATTAATGTGGGAAGCATTTCAATGTTTTGCTCTAAGCACACTAGTTAATTCTAAATCTGATTCTTGAATTATGAACATTGAAACCGTAAGTGTAAAATCAGCACCAAAAGAAAAAAAAATCACTGAAAACTACACAGGTACCATAGTACACATCCCACTCACTAAAAAGAGAATGAGAAAGAGTTGAAAGAAACAGCAGTAAACTTTGGGGAGGATAATGTTAGAAGACTTTGGAACAAAAACTATAAAATGCTTGGGTGGATTTGCATTGTGATGGCATGAAACATTCTAAGCAAAGAGCATTGAACAGTGAAACAGAAGACTCTGCTCTCGCAATTTGTAAAAATTACTCTTCTTTCCTACATGCTCTGGAAAAACATTTACAAACATAACTCAAGTTTTCAGATATAAAAATTTACAAATGCAAAAATAAAATACGCAGACAAGCGTTTTCACGACTGATCTGCGGATCTTTGAACACACGCCCGGGGCGGCTCACCTTTGCAGTTGCCTCTGTAAGCAATCTCTAGCTGCGGGTCTTTGCACTTGGCGCGTTGAAATTCGCAGCGGGAGAGGAAGGTCCTTCCGTCGGACGCACAGAGAGGTTTCTGGGGAGAGCCCGCACAGTCCAAGCTACAGTCCTTGTCTTTGTCTTGATCGACTCTCAAAAACTTGGGGGAGAAAAAAGAAAGAAGCCATACCAATTTAAAGACACGTCCTGGGAAGCAGCGGAAAGCATGCTGTCTAGGGCCACTTCATGGCCAGGGAACGAGACCGCGAGGAATGATGCCACTCAGTTTCCACCACGGCCAGAAACATCACGTGAGCCTCTTTGAAACTTCTAGGCTATCGTCTGTTTCCAAAGCCTCGGTAATTTGGTAATGCTCTAAGTCAATATTTGACGTCTGGTACAAAACGACATTTAAAACCACTCATCTCTGGAAGGGGACACACCCGTATTGCGTTTTGCCTTTACTGTTCTGAGTGGCAATGTTTTTCTTTTAATTTGTAAATTCGTTTGCTAAATTTGCTAATTTACTTCAACGTTTATATTGTGTCATCTTTTTGGAAGTTGCAAGTGTCAGGAATGTCCCTGTGGAATTGGGAGGTAACCCTTCCCAACGTAAAGGGCAGCACAGGATTTTGTCTGCATTCTCAGAATCCATTCCTGTGCACTTGTTTGCTGAATAAATGCTTGTTGAGTAAAGGAGTGATCCCCTGCCGCAGAGGAAGCTTGCTTAGTTCTGTGAAAATGCCCAACTGAAGACAGCACATGGGGCGACTTCCCGCCTAGGATCCTTGGAAGTGACTACAGGCAGGAGGACACTCCCCAGGAGCCTGTGGGGTGCACATGTCCCTAAGGGCCAGTTCGTACATCGCTGACTGCCCCAGGCTTCTGCTCTCTACCACAGTCATGGGGAGAAGAAGCAGCCCTGTAGGGAGGGCCGCCCTCAGGCACCACGGCCCCAGGGCCCGTCCGGGTCCACAGAGCAGGAAGAGCAGGTGCGGGTGACCCCAGGCAAGCGAGTTCCTGTGGGAGCTTGGCAGGGGCCACTCCCCAGCTGCCTGGGGAAGGCGGGGGCCAAGAGGCGGGTGGGCAGGTGGGCAGCACCCGAGGTCCGGGCCCTCCACGCCAGATGCTGTTCCAGGACAAAGGCGCAGTTCCACGTGGCGTGCTCTAATTTTCCCTAGGAATAGGTTCACCTGTGAAAATGAGCCGCGCTTAATTTAGCTAAGAGTCAAGTGAAAACAGACCCTTTGCTTTTTCAGGGTTTTGCAAAAATATGTGTTTTTACTTAAAGACGGGCAGCACGAGCACATAAGCACACGTGGTTGCATTCTACCCCTGGGGAGCTTCAACGCACGTTTTCGCTTCACCCGGAATGCACGCGAGAAAGAGGAAAACAGCAGGGAGGCTCCAACACGCGGGACGAGGCGCGAGTCCCTTGGTCTGGAACAGCCGCCCCCGTGAATGCTGCCTTCTGTTTTGTTAACAGATGAAAAGACAGAATACCTAAATCCTGCTAATTTTTGTGTTTAAGAGGTAATCTATTTGCATTTCCTAAAACTCTAAGTGAGGAAATGCTGAGGACTTAGGTGAGACACTGTAATTACCACTTCCATTTAGAGACAGCGCTAAACTTTTTATTTAAAAGGAGCCTGGCATTGAGGCATTTGGAATGTGACCACAATTCTTGATAATTTAACGGTGTAGAGCTAACAATGGAAGTTTTATTTCTCAGAAATAAGACAACACACACTCTGTGCACACCTCTCCCCTGCTCGTTTTTAACAGCAGTGAAGTTTCAAGACGACAGTGCTGGGAGAAAGTAAGCTTGTAACTCAGTTGTGTTCATTAATAAACAGAGCCCATTAAAGAAAAGTAAACACTCCTTCTCTGAAGAATTTATTATTTGATAAAAGAACTCCGTTGAGGGTCTTCAAACCAATTCAAGATCAAAGGCGCTTTGCCACATTTAGAATGCGACCAATTAGACTTTGAGCAACTTTATTTTAGAAAAAAAAACCCTGAGGATCTCAGGTGTTTCCCATTTGTTTTTATTTCCACGAAGCAGCACTATTTGCACAGGTGCAAGGTGAGGGGTGGAAGAAAGCGCAAGGAGCACGGGAAGTGTCTTTGTGGACGCCGAGCAGCTCACGCGTCGGAAAGCCAGGAGATCAAACAATGGATCAAAGACGTGGCCTGTGTTTTTCTTCAGAAATTCCTGGCTTTAAGCCAGAAGGAAACGTTTAAAACAAAATCAAACCATTTAAGAAATGGGTTAAAACACTCTTCAATCTCAGCGTGGATGGATTTTCCCAGTGTAATATTGATTAAAGGTGCTTTTTTTTTTACTGATTATGATATGGGACATCATATGGTGTGAGGCCACGTGAAGAAAATTTCAGCTCTGAAATACACAATTCTGCAGCTGTAAGATCTGAAAAAGCAGGCGCTTCTCAATGTTGGGCCTCAGGCACGTGAAGATAGGACAGCTTCCCAGAGGGTCTGCTTTCTCCAAGGAGGAGGTGTGCCCCGAGGGGTAGGGTGGAAGGTTAGGGTTAGGGTTGGGCTTAGGGTTGGAGGTGACAGCCTGGCCTTGGCGAGGGACCAGATCTGGAAGGTGAGGGGGTTGGTGGAGAGGGTGACCAGGGACACGAGGCAGAGTGGCTACAAAGTCGGGCCTGTTTTAAAGAGGGGTTTCTCCATTTCAAAGCCTGGACTTTCTCGGGTTTCAGGAAAGAGTGTCGTACTCTTTCAGTAGAAGAGAGACTCTAAGTCTACAGTGCCAGTGTGAAAATCATTTTTTAGAGCCAGTCATCCAAAGCGCGAATGTTAAAGTGAAGCACAATTTGCCGCAGGATGTTTTCTCCTAGACAGACTGCCGTTTCATTCATTCACTCCCTCATGCATTCATTCATTCATTTGACGGAAGTACTTTTGCCACTTTGTATCTTAAAAACACCTTACTTCATGTTTTCATTGGCTTTGCCTCCTTTTGCTCCTCTCTTTAATTAAGAATAAAGCCGCATCTTTCTAAGTTAGCTCAAAAGTCAGATCCAGCTTGAAGTTATTAAATCATTAAGTGGCTACTTTCTGTAAAGGGCATGTTGCCCAACTGCAGGAAGGTGGGAATTTGGAGGCGCCCGTGCCCTAGTGGGGTGTAAACTCTGGGGTGCAGAGCAGCAGGAAACGACCACCACGTTGCAGAAGGCAGAACACAAGTGCCCGCGCCGCCTGGGGTGGGGCATCCCGTCTGACCTGGAGGATCACAACGTTTCCTGAAAGATCATCTGAGAACGAGAACAGACGTGAGACCCAATCCCAGGAGACAAATCCGCAGATGTGATCGACACAGGTGATGCCAGAGGACAAACTCCTCACAGAATCTGACCCGTTTTTCAGTCCGGTTTTTGATGCCTTCTAATGAACCAGACCAGATCGCGACATTTGTAGGCTCTGACCGAAGGCTGGCGCAGCCAGACCCTGCCACCTCTGGTTTGTGCGAGACACTTAGCGGCCATTGCAGCCACTGGCATGGCAGTGACATCCTTTGGTTCTAAAGCGATAGACTGAGATTTAATTTTGATTCTGCGATTTTCCACTTCCACAGTCTCTCTGATGGGCTCATCTGCATGGCAGGAGTGACGATGCTCTCTGCCTGCCTTTGAGGCAGCTGTGGAATCGAACGATGAGATATACAACGCGGATGAGGCCAGAGAAGGCGGCTGTCGCACAGAGAGGGTGTGTGCTCCCGGCACTGGCAGAGCCCTCCTGACAGCCGCTGCGGAGGCGTGGACATCGTGGACATCGCGCCAGCAGGAAGGGTTCTGGTAATGCCGGTTTCATAGCGAGTGCTGTGAAATAGGAGGGTCGCTGCCCAGGGAAGTGGTTGGAGCAGTGTGAGATATTCGCAATGAGCCCCAACAGCCCACCCACTCTGTGAGCAGGGGTGTCTGCCGCGCACCTGCCGACAGCCGAGAATTTCAGTTCTGCGGGACAAGCACAAGGAGGCTCCCGTTGGGGATCGTTTTCATGGAGAAAATTAGGAGCAAGAAAAAAAGGGAGTGAAATTAAAGGTTCAGGAAGAGGAAGCAGGTTTCTCGGGGAAGCTTCAGAGGAAGGAAAACCCAGGCACCAGAGGGCAGCCCCTCAGCACCCGGCACCGGGGACCCCCTCCAGGAGAGCAGCCAGGCCCCTCGGGCGCCCTTGCACCCAGGAGCGCCGACCCTGCAGCCCCCGACGCTGCCAGGCGGGAGATCCTGCCATGGAAACGGGACACACAGAGGCCTTTGCTACTTTCTCCTTATTCGCCAGGCTGCCTTTTCGTCTGTTCTAGTGGACGGGAAACTTTTACAAGAGCTTTTGCAGGCTCCTTACCAGCCGCGGCCCCCCGAGCCAACCGTCCTGTGACCCTTTGGTCCCTGCTCCCCCCTCACCTTCGCGGGGATCCCAGTCCCCAACCCCGGCCAGCATGGCACATCCTGGCAGCTCCCCTCTCATCTCCAAAACGCTGGTCTGCGTTCGTTCCCTGCGCGGCCTGCACACCCAGCGCGTCTCAATGATGACAGCAGACTTTTCTGCGACTTGTCTCTAATGTTTGCAGATAACTCTTGGGTTATTAATTGTTCCAGATTTGTGTTTATTTGAGGTTCAGTAGGCACTTTGTAATTCTAAAATTCTTCCAATAAGACATCGTTGTGGACGGTGTTACCTCAAGGCAAGAATTATCTCTGGCAACAAAAACTCACCTTTCTCAACGTCTGGTCATTGTTCTTGCGGTTCAGAGCTGACCTGTCTGCAGGTACAAACACCCCAAACCTCAGTCACCTAGAGGTGTATACAGCAGGCTGGCTCAGCCACAACTAAGCACCAGTTTCTTACTCGAGATCGCGGCACGAGTCCAGGAAGGGGCAGGTGAACGCTAACAGCTGACACATTTCCTCGGCTGCGGCTTTGTCGACAGTGCGAGTTTGGGATATGGAGGAACATTACAGTGGACACTCGACACCCGCGCCTGAGCCCTCGGGAGGGTGACTCGAGGTGGAGATGGCGTCCACTTGCCTCGGTGGCCTTGGTGTCCCAGCACAGGCTGTGGCTGCTTTGGGGCCCATGCGTGGTTGCTGCCTGAAGAGCTCTGTTGGTGCGACCCGTGGGGGTGGGAGGGAGCCCGGCCCTGGAGGACAGCAGCGGGGAAGCCCTGTGTCCCCGACATGGCCACCGTCCCTTCCATCTGACGGAGTCAGCAGGAGACTCGCTCAGTGCACACGGGAAACAGTTGTACCGCCAAGGGTGCGCTCCTCTTCCCGCCCCCGGTCTCCTGTCTTCTCACCCCTGCCCCCTCTTCTGGCTCAGCCCCCTCGGATCTCACCTCGGGGGTGGGAGGGCTGTTTCCCCCCAGCCGGGACCCTGCGCACAGCTAACAGGGCCGGGCGCTGTTCTGGAAACCTGGCTGCCTGCACTCTCTCCTCTGACCTAGCCGCCCCTGCGTCCAACGCCGCCACTGCCCGCGTCACGGCAGGACAGGTGGAAGCAGAGTGAGGGATTGACCTGCCCGTCCGTGGGCACGCGGGCTCCCTTCGCGGGCCGGCGCCAGGCCTGTGCCGCTGCTGCGCTGATTACACACTGAACATGCAGCACCCCAAGGGCTCCGAGCAGAAAATTGTATCATAACTCGATACAACGTAAAAATATTATTCCCGTGAAAAATACAAACAATGAAAATGCATAAACATTTTGTCCATGTATAGAAGAAAATTAAACTTTGGGAGGTCACACGCACTTGGAATTCTCCGCTGTAACTGTCTTGAACAAAGCCAGTCCTGACCTCCACCCTGAGGGTTAGCTGCCATCACTGTGCCTTTGAGGCCCGCTTCCTATGTCAGGCGCCGCTCCCAGGACCCTGGGCCAAAACACGCAAAAGTCAGACACACTCCAACACTTGGTGACATCAAAAACAAACATTCTACCCGGAGAGCGATTACTAGGTGACAAGATTACAGGGGGTGAACGAGAAGTGTCTAAAAACGAAAGTATGAACAGCTTCAGACGTAAGTACCAGCAGTGCTTGCTGGACACACCCCCTAACACCGCCCTGGCGGGGACCGCAGAGGTCCTGGGAGCCAGTGTGCGTCTCCGCGCCCGGCTGCAGATCGCCCGTCTCCTCCCCAGAGTCTGACCCAGTGCGGCTCCATGGAACCCAGGGGTTCCCGTGCCATGGCCAGGGCGCCGGACGCGGGGGAGACGCATGCGCTTGTGTGCGGGCAGACCGTGTTGCTGAGCACTCGGCCACACAACAAGGAGGACGGTGAGAAAAAGCTGGATCTACGTCCGCAACGACGGCACCACACGACCCCAAACACCTAATTTGTGTCATTTAAAAAATAGTTCCATTCTTATGACAATATGTAATTTATAAATTCCCCAATGGCGTCAATATTTTCTGCAGCAGCAAAGCTGACTGACGGACAGCCACCGTGCCCTTTGGCCTTGCGTCCCCTGGAGCGTCACACGTGTGGGTTGGGGAAACGGCATTTGCAAGCCATCCAGCCAGGGCTTCTTTCGCAGGCCCCGCTCATTTCACAGCATTTAGGGCAAATTGCACTAAAATACACATTAGCGAAGATGAGAGGAACCTGGAGAGCGGGAAACGAAGCCACAAGCTGAGACTGCAGATCACGTTTCTCGGCCACGCCTTGGTGGAGACTGCGTGTTAACGGTGAAATCACTTCCCACGAAAGGCGTAAACGAAGGGTTGAAGATGGAAATGCAAGGACGGATCCGTGCTGCAAACACTGTCCAAGGCACCGCTTGGTGGGGTCCTCTGTCTCCCGCTCAAGCAGGTGACCAGAGATTGCTCCCCATGCGAGGCCTGAGAGACCCCAGGAGGCTCACGTATGGTGACATCCACTGTTATTTTCATAAGCGTTAGGATGAACATGTTCTGGAATGGTCAGCGTATGGGATCTCTAAACAAGACCGGGCAGTGTCCACGTCTCCGTCTAAATGCAGGGACACCCTCACGCTGCTCTAAACACCTCCTACATCCCCACGTCACGCCCCTCTCCGTAGTTCTGCCTGGGCTCCCTTATCTTGCCCTTCCTGAGGCCAAACGTGCCCCCAGGAAAGAGTTCAAAACCGAGGACGTCTGGCTGCCAATGAGGGGTTATGACTGCAATGTCCCGAAACCCGGTGGGTCCTGGTCCCATCCGCTTAGGGCTTTCTGACAAGACCAGCACAGAGCTCGTGTGGCTCTTGGAGATCACCCCGCAGGTCCGAGAGGCCTCGAGACCCACATCTTGGCCTCCACCCGACCGTGGTGCCTGACCCAGAGGGGCTGGGACGTCCATCCACACTTGTGCAGCACCCACTGCGAAAGGCAGATTTGCTGCTAACCCGCCGTAGCCCATCCCGTTCTAAAGGTTTTCGTCTTCTCCTCACTTGGAAAACAGCTCATCCCTCTCGCTTGGGCCACAGGTCAGGACAGATTCTTGGAATTTTTGACAGTCTTTGTGTACATTAAGAGATAGCCGGGCACGGACTCCTCCGGGAGAGTTCTCCCCACAGTTCCCTGAAACGCCGCGCCCGTCACCACTCAGAGCTGTCACCGCCGCTGAAACGCTCAAGCACCATCTCCGAGATAGGTGCCAGTGCTCTGGGAGCCCTGTGGGCACCAGCGCCGGCCGCTGCTGTGGTCCTTCACCTGACGCCTCACAGCCCTCCGCCCAGGTGCTGACAGAGGAGGAAAACCACCTCACGGAGGAGCTGCTCTTGGCAGCACTCGAGGGCTGGGGCCGCCGAGCAGAACTGGCCCCACCTGCAGTTCAGCCATGGGTTTCCGGAGGAAAGAGTCAGAGCTCTGGAAAGAGTCCTGATGAGTGTGGGACTAGCGGCAAGGCCATTCTGGGTCAGCGTCCGTCGGCGTCAGAGCGGGAGCTCTGCGGGAAATCGCACACACCAGGGCAGCGTCCCCAGGGCCACAGCGGCCAGCACAGCGACCCACAGGCTTCCAGTCAGACAGGAGGGGAAAGCCCTGCCTGACGGAGAGCGTGTGTGAGGCCACGGCACGTTGTCCCTCCGGAAGGTGATGCACTCGTCCTCCTTAACTCTGGCCCCCAGCCTCCGCCCCAGCCTGGACTTGCAGAGGGAGGTCGTGGGAGGACAGGCACTCTGCTGCCACCAAAAAGGCAACTGTGCCGTGGGTGGCACACGTGAGGGAGAGAGCGCGCACCTGCCCACAACACGCCCTGGCTGACTCGCACTGGAGCTGGGGGAGCGGGACCACCCCGCCCCGGCCGCAGCCAGCATCTCCCTCCACTCTGAGGCTGGGAGCAAAGCCACGCCTGTCCTGCTCAGCGGTTCCCGCCATCCCTCAGTCGCACGGTGCCAGGATGGGGCTGCCCCAGCCTGGGCTCCCCGACTTTTGGGAAAGAGTTGCAAAACACTAATATGAGGAAAACCTCATTTCTCAAAGTCCTGGGGCTCCCTGCCCCAGCAAATCAGTTGTATTCTAAGCAGAGTAAGTGAAAGAGGCGTTGCCTCCTGGAATACGGGGGCCAGCCCCCATGTGCGAATAGAGCCACCCCCGTCTGCTAGACAGTGACAATGCATCGAAGAAACGTGCTCTGTGGGCTCATCTATCCGGAAAGACCTTGGTGGGCTCTTGAATCCTAGCAAAGCGCTTCAACTAAAGTCCAGAAAAATGCTACCTAGGTGTTAAATCGGAAGACCAGGAGAGGGGAAAAGAGAGGAAACCCATCCACTCTTACTGTAGATGTTCATCTGCTAGTCGGGGCTCGTTTTCTGTAGGTGCCCGCCAAGACCTAGGACAGGATCGGCACACGCCTGCCCGCCCGCCCAGCGGCCTGGTTCCAGACCAGGCACTTTCCACTTCATGAAGAAAACGTCCACTCCAGCGGCTTGAAAGGAAAACTGCTCTGAACAACATCTGGTATAACCATGTAACAAACTTGCCAAGATTTAGACCACTGTGCCTGGAATAATGTCAAACCGAGGAAACAATGAGGTTTATGATGGAAACTGAAAGAAAGCTTTAATTCAGGGTAGCTCCAAGGACACCAGAATGATCCCATGCTCATGATGTTTAACGTGGCTGAGCCCGCAGTGTCGTCAGGGCGAAACTTACGAAGAGTGGCTACAGCGTAGGATCGGATTTTGTTTTTCGAAGTGCCACTGCTGTGGAAGTTGTTGTCGGAAAACACTGAATCTCAAGGATTGATTAAAATAACAACAACAGTAAAGACAGTTAAAAACTAGGTATGTCTGAGGAAATAAATCCTGAGATAAAACAGATTTTTTTCTTAGCTGTCATTTAACTGGGAAAAGAAAAACTAGGATTTATATGCTTTTGTGAATAATGTCCACACTGTCGACTTGTTTGTCTAAATCTAATTTTGACTAACTAGGATTCAATGTCCCTAAAATTTTGGTATTAATGTATCAAATTAATACAATTTTAAACTGCAACACTGTTACAAGCCAC
The DNA here is from genome assembly GCA_004363605.1 of Indri indri. Lineage (NCBI taxonomy): Eukaryota > Metazoa > Chordata > Mammalia > Primates > Indriidae > Indri > Indri indri. Next base: position 14,195 of record RJWJ010015654.1, read on the forward strand.
ATCTTATTCCCACGAGTGTCCACTCTAGAACTGTCTCAGCCTCTGTGTCTCGAAGGTCAGTTTTCTGCTGGTCCAGGAAACCGGCCACTTACTGAGCCATCTGTGCCTCGCGCATAAATGTTCGCCTCCATCGTGCGCAAAGATACATAACGTCTTGCACAAGGTAAGTTTATCCAGCAATTAGGCTTTAACAAATCTGTACTGACACGGATAAGTGTTCTAGTCAGTTGTCCTTCAAAGAGGTCACTTTTGACACATCTAAACATTCCAGCATTTAGTCTTTATTCGAATTTGTGAACTTACAGTTTACGGAGAACTTAAGAAAGGGCAACCTAATTATGTCCTGGAGTGACGCCAAAACACAAAGAATTCTCTCCTGTATAATCTCATTTAGTCCTGACAAGCCTACGGCACAAGGAAACCGAGGAACCTTTCCTCAGGGTGCAGAGGGCAATGCTGAAGCCAGAGGAATGCCGCGTCGTGTGCAAAACGGCCAGCGCGATTCATGGTGTTGGGACGGGCACTGTCCACAGTCTCCCCCCGCTCCCCCCCCAGACAGAGCCGTCTCTCGGAATGTCAGCGACCCCATGGATCACGTCATCTCATGACTGGAAGAAAAGTCAGTTTAGATAAACCTACCTCGTGCCGCGACTTTTATTTAAATCTGCGGTGATGACTATGAAATTTGTAGCAGATGCTGATGCTTACATTTTCTGGGAAAACTTTCACTTCTAGCGCCGGACTGCGACCTCCCTTCCCACACACCTGTACGAGGGACTTAGGGGTCAGCTGAGATTAGTCATATTTGATCCACCCATCGCATCATGCAGTTGTGTGTGCACCGGTGCCCCTGCATCCTCGACAGGGTGGGGCCCAGGCCGAGGGTATTCTCGTGCTAATCGCAAGTTGAAACTTTCATTTCAAATACAACTGACCTTTCTAATTTAGATAGATAAGCTTCCTGGAGAAATTTTCCTTCAAATACAACCTGTAATTTTTATCCACAAGTGAAGAACGGAGGAGACATCTCCTGATCTAAGTAAATTCATTAGTAATTCCGGGTGCAGGCCAGTAAGACGGAGCCACGTTCAAAGTTAGAAAATGAGGTTTATCAAAGAGAAGACCTGAGGGGCAGTGTGTGGGCAGCCTGACAATGGTTAAAAATAGTCTTTCCATTTAGTTAACAATATCTAGAATTATTCCAGAAGAGACTTCAGACATTGAACAGACAGTTCGCTGTTTATAATTTCTGCAGTGGAGGCCCCCACCCAGTTTTAGTTTGTGATGTGGCCAACAGGCAAGTGCTTTGGAAATAACAAATAGAACTCAACTGACGAGGGGCAAACAGCTTTTCTGCATCTATGGTAAGATTAGAAACATTCCAATGGCTCATATGCACAGATATTTTAACTAGAGTATCGAATTAATGTTTTGGTTTAAATTTTCACTCAACACTTTATTGCTGTTAGCAATAATAGTTTTGGTCTCTACATGGGCACACGAAGCTCTGACAGACCTCGGTGGAAGTTGTCCCTGGGGACCTTGGGCTGAACTGACACCAAATGGGCCATCTCATCACGAGACTCTGAAACCAGACAGCCACACGTCCCAGCCACCAGAGCCTTCTCAGGCAGCCGCGAGACCCTGGAAGCGCCTTCCCCATCCTGCTCTCACCCTCATCCCATGATGCAAATGTTTTGGAAACTGACATCTTCATGTTATGGTGGCATCCAAACTTTCACATGCACAAATCGACTTGTGATTTTAATTAAAATAAAGTCCATTTCTGTCCAGCATTGTATGTCTCTCGACTCTTCATAACCTAAATCCACCCAGCTTCAACTGGACCCAGATCTAAAGCGCCGCATCCCTCAGACACCTGACAGGGAAGGCGTGACTCGAGAGAGATTGCAGTTGCCTGGGCTGACCCGCTGCAAGACGCGAGACGATCCAGAAGTATTTCCCGTCATCAGGGACGGCCTACCCAGAGTCCTGCGGTGCGTGGTCCCAGAGGGAAAGCAGCCCAGGGGTCAGGAAGACACCAGCGGCCGGAGGAGACAAGGAGAGATTTTGCCCAGAGCGCAGCCTGCCAACACCTTCAGGTGGGACTTCCGGCTCCTGAGCGGTGGGAGCGTAAGTCTCTGTCCCCGTTAGGGGCACTTTGCTACAGCAGCCTAGAAACTAACACAGATATGTCACCTGGCTACAGCAGATGAGAAAAATAATGAAATAACTATGGTGCCACATTAAAAATTCCTCAGCCAAAATACTGTACAATTTTACTGCTTTACATAGATGCAGAGCAGTTCTGCCAAAAATACTCAGGAGGAAGAACCACGTGTATATGTAGCTTGTGTGCCTCGTGTGTATATTTTTTGACCAAAAGATAATTTCTGATTAACTCTGAATTTAACCCTTCCCAGTTGCATGAGGCAGCTCAGCAAACAATAGAATGCACCACATAGAAACAACCTCCAAATACCGTTGCGCGGCATCTCCTGTGTTCTGAAACAAAGACAACTTTGCCCATTGCCCCGACAAGCAGCTAATCAGCCTGAATAATTCATAAGCCAAGAATCGGTCGCTCCTGTCGACTGTGGGTACATTTAAGTTGGAGCTTTCCCCATGCCCAGACGAGATCAGGACACGGGACACAGGGAATGCTGACCAGGGAGATGAGAAGTGGACCCTGGAGGTAGGTGCAGCTTCGCCTGGAAAAGAGACAGCCCAGGGCGCAAGGTGTCAGGCGACCAGCACCTGGGGAGGTGTGAGCAGCTGATGGGGCGGAGCAGGGAGAGAGGCCGGGAGGGGTCTGGGGGCCGGCAGGGCCGGGGGAGGCCGCTTCACTGAGCTCATGGTCTGCTCGGAGACGCCCCAGCGAGAATGCGGCCGGAAGGACCGGTGCACAGTGATGGCTCCAGCAGGGAGGGGAAAGTCGGGGCAGGTGCTGTCTGCTGCGCACGGCGACAGATGCAAGGGCAGCTGAGATGAGAAGCAGAAGAGGTCAGGGTGCTCGGGGCTTACTGGAAGTGGAGGGGGATGGGATAGAGAGAGGTCAAAATTCCCTTCCTAGGGACCACTCCGCCACCGCCCCCAGTCCCCCCGTAAACAAGCTCAGGCCCAGCAGTCAGAGGACTTAGCGCGGACTCATGCCAGCAGCATGTGTGTCTGAGTGTCTCATTTCCCAGGAGGATTTCCCTTCCCAGCCCTGTCCCCTGCGGGTCCCCTTCCGGCCCACTCCGGAAAGGAGGCAACCGCCCTTGCATTATGTGCAGCTCCCTGGCAGAGACGCCGTCGCATCGAGAGGTTACGAATGACCTCCTAGTGGATGGGGGCGTGGAGAGTGCCCTTTCCGAGGGCTGGCAGCTTTCGTTCACGGTCTCCTCCCAGCAAAGGCAGCTCTGCGAAGGCCGAGGTCTTACCCTGGACTTTTACTCGGTAATGAAAAGTTACAAGATGTGGATTTGGACGGCAGAGTTGGAACTGGGAATACTGTTTTTGTAAAACACTGTAGAACCACAATCGAATATGAAAAAACTATACGGGGACTCAGATGGGTTTTCATATCATCAGTCCCTGAAACACCGTGGCACTGATTCACGGGTGAGTCACGACCGGTTTGGACCTGCTTGCAACCAACACTGGCTTTGGGGAAGGAAGCCGTAGGAGCCCGCTCTGAAATTAATATGACAGAGAACAGCTCTCGGATGTCTAAGCCTGCGCCAGATCAGACTGCAGCGCTCACGGCCCATTTCTGCAGAAGCGGCAAAGACAAGACATGAGACGGTTCTTTCCCGAGTTTTCTTCCTTCCTCCTCCTTGTTCATTGCCCAAGGAAACGTGCGGATCCTTCATGAACATCCAACCACGAGGCTTCCACTGAGTAATGCAGATCACAGACAGAAGGAAAACAAAGTATTCAATCGAAAATGCGGTTGGACGGGTGATGTGCCGCTTTGAGAATTCAGACATCTCACATTTCATTTCCCCGTTCTGCTGTTAGACTTTTTTCCAGTGTTTTTGGGAAAGATATTATATCTCACTCATGTTTGCTCAGCCAGCATTAAGTGAGGCCCCCCCACCCCCCACCGGGAACTGCTGACCCAGGGGTGCTGGGACAGCCGCCCCGCGCTCGGGAGCAGATGGACGGTCTCCCCACCGCGCAGCACTAACGAGTCCAGCACCGGTGCACGTTCGCCGTGGAAAGAGGCAAAGAAGCACTCTTCCCCATGTCTCCGTATTTTCCGTGGCTCGGTTTTGAGCTGCTCGTAACATCAGAAAATCGTCTGTGATGCAGAGGCCCTTCGGTTTGGTGAAGAGTCGACGCTGTAGGGCGGCCGATACAAACGGCTGCCATTTCTCAAATAACAGCTTTATTGAGATACAGCTCACCCATCGTGTGATTCATCCAAAGTGCGCACCTCGGTGTTTTTTTTAGTTTATCACAGGGTTGCGCGATTACACAGTCAACATTAGAATATTTTCATCATCTCCCCGAAAAGCCCACAGCCATTGGCAGTCACACCCGTCTCCCACAAACCTCTTCAGCCCTAGTAAGTGATCAACCTGCTTTCTGTCACTACAGATTTGCCACGCGGGGCATTTTATAGAGAGACTCACGTGATACGTGGCCCTTTGTGACAACTACTTCCAGCATAATGTTCACGCCGGTTGAAATGGGGGTCAGAACTCCGTTCCTCTTTATGGTCAGAGAGCATCGCGTTGCATGAACAGACCACATTTTCTTCATCCGTTCAGTGGCTGATGGATGTTCGGGTTGATTCCACCTCTTTGGCTGTTATGAATAACGTTGCTGTGAACATTTGTATACATGTTTTTGTGAGGACTTTTGCTTTCAGTTCTCTTGGGGGTGCCTAGAAATGGAATTGCTGGGTCATAAGACAATTCTCTGATTAAAGTTTGGGAACCTGCCAAACCATTTTCCAAAGCAGTTGCACAATGTTGCATTTCTCACAGAAGCACACGAGTGCTTCACATAGCCATGAACATTTGTTATTGTCTGGGTTTTAGTTCCAGCGAGTGTGAGGCGGTGTTTCACTGTGGTTTTCATCCAGTTATTTTTACCGTGGTGAAATACACATAACACAAAACTCGCCATCTCACCATTTTCAGCGTGGAGTTCAGTGCTGCGTAACGCTGCAGCCGTCGCCACCACCGTGGCCCAGCTACCTTCATCCGGTAAAACTAAATCTCTACGCTCCGCCAACACTAACTCCCGCTCCCGCCCTCCTGGCCGCCAGCTTCTACTTTCTGTCTTTATGACTTTGACACTCTACATAGCTTATGTAAATGGAGTCAAAGAGCGTTTGTCTTTTGTGACTGGCTCATGTCACTCAGGCGATGTCCCCAAGGTTCACCCGTGTTGCGGCGTGTGTCGAATCATTTCTGGCTGAGTAATGCTCCACTTCACATACATGTCATATTTTGTTTATCCGTCTGTCTGCCAGTGCACTCTCGGATGACATCCGTGTTTCAACTGTTGTGAATGACATTGCTGTGAACTCGGGTGGACAAATACCTGAGACCCTGCTTTCAGTGCTTTTGGGTACAGAATCCGAGTACAATATGGATCATAGAGTAATTCTATTGTTAAGTTTTCGAGGAACCTCCGTCCATCCCATTTTCCACAGCCGCGGCACCGTTTTACGCTCCCACCAGCACCACACAGGGTCCCCTCTCCACGTCCTCCCAGCACCTGTGACTCTCCGTTTTGCTCACAGCCGCCATCCCGACAGGCATGAGCGGCGTCTCGCTGCAGGCCTGACTTGCAGTGCCCCAGCGATCACTGGCACTGAGGGCCTGCCCACATCTTCCCTGGGCACTCGCGTGTCTCCTCCAGAGGAGTGCCTATTCCCGTCTTCTGCCTATTTCAAAACCAGGTTGCTTATGTTTCTGTTGTTGAATTTTCGGAATGTTCTGTATATCCCGAATATTAACCCCTTGTCAGATACACAATTTGCAGTCATTTTCTCCCATCCTGGGTGAAGCCTTGTATCTGTTGATAGTGTCTTTTGATTCACAAATATTAAACATTTCCATAAAAATCCAATTTTTCTATTTTTACGTTTTTTGCCTGTGCCTCTGGCATCACACCCAAGAAATCATTGCCGAATCCCAGGGTGTGATTTTTCCCTGTTTTCTCCTAAGAGTTTTATACTTTTAGGGCTAACCTTTAGGTCATCAACCCATTTTGAGTGAATTTTGCACCTGGCATCATGTGTGGGTCCAGCTTCAGCCTTTGCATAGGAACATCCAGTTTTCTCAGTGCCATGTTTTGAAAATAGTGTCCTTCCCCTTTTGAATGGTCTTGGAACTATAGCTAAAAATCATCTGGCCTACATGTGAGGGATTATTTCTGTGATCTCTGTCCTGCTCCCTTGGTCTATATACCAACACCACACTGTTTGACTTCTGTAGATTTGTGGTAAGACTTGAAATCAGGAACTGTGAGTCCTGTAGTTTTCTTCTTCCTTTTCAAGTTTGTTTTGGCTATTCTAGGTCCCTTAGGATTCCATATGAATTTTAGGATGGATATTGTTATTTCTGCAGAAAAGAAAAGATCACTGGTATTTTGATAGGGATTGCATTAAACCAGTAGATTTCTTTGGGTGTCATAGACACTGTAACAATACTGAGTCTTCAGATCCATGAACATGGATGTGTTTCAATTTATTAATGTCTTCTTTAATTTCTTTCAGCAACGTTATGTAATTTTTATTGCACAGGTTTTTCATCTTCTTGGTTAAGTTTATTGCTAAGCGTATTACTCTTCGATACTATTCTGAAGGGAATTGTATTTGTAATTTCCTTTTCCTGTTGTTCATTGCTCGTGTACACAGGTACAACTGATTTTTGTATTTTAACTTTGTATCCTGCTACTTTGGCTAAATTCATTTAGTAGCTCTGACAGGTATGTGTGTGTGTGCGTATGTAAAATCACTAGGTTTTTTTATACATAAGTTCATATCATCTGCAAAAAGAAATAATTCTGCTTTTTCCTTTTCAATTTGCATGTTGTTTATTTCTTTTTCTTACCTAATTGCTCCGGCTGGAACTTCCAGAACTATGTAGAGTAGAAACAGTGAGAGCAGCATCCTCTGCTCGCTGAGCTTAGAGGAAAATTTTCAGTCCTTCACCATTGAGTATAATGTTTGCGATGAATTTTTCATATATGGCTTTTATTATGTTAAAGTAGTTTTCTTCTATTCCTAGTTTGTCAATAGTTTTTGTCATGAAAGTGTGGTCAATTCTGTCAAATGCTTTTCTGCATCTATTGAGAGGATCACGTTTGTTCTTTCATTTTGTTAATGTTGTGTATTATGATTGATTTTCATATGTCGAACCATCCTTGCATTCCAGGAATAAATCGAACTTGATCATGGTGTATAATCCTTTCAACAGGCTGCTGAGTTCAGTTTGCTGGCATTTCGTTGGAGATTTTGGCACCAATGTTCATGAGGGTTATTGGTCTGTAGTTTTCCTGTAGTGTCTTTGGCTTTGGTGTCAGGGAAATGCTGGCCTCATAGAATGAGTTAGGAAGTGTTTCCTCCTCTTAAATTTTGTGGGAAGGTTGATAGTAGTTCTTCTTTAGATGTTTGGTATTAATAGAATGACAAGTGAAAGCCATTAGGCTCAGGGTTTGTTTCGTTGGTGGTGGTGGTGGGAGATTATTGATTACCGGCTCAATCTTCTCATTATAGGTCTATTCATATTATCTATTTCTTCCTTATTTAGTCTTGATAAGTTTTGAGTTTCTATGAACTTGTTCACCTTATCTAGGTTATCCAATTTTTTAGCATACAACTGTTCATAGTACCCTTTTATAGTTCTTTTTATTTCTGTAGAAATGATTTTTCTCTATTATTTTTCTATTCTCTATTTCATTTATCTCTGCCCTAATCTTTATTATTTACTTTTTTCTGCTATCTTTGGGTTTAGTTTGTTCCTCCTTTCTAGTTCCTCAACTTGTAAATTCAGGTTGTTCATTTGATTTTTCTCATTTTAATGTAATCATGAATAGCTTTAAATCTTCCCTTTAGCGCAGCTTTCATTCTGTCCATAAATTTTTGGTTACTCTCTTATGGGTGTTATTGGAATGGAATATCTTTTTCCATTCTGTCCTTTCAAGCTATTTGTGTCTTTGGACACAAGTCCCACAAGATATAAAGTGAGACCTTTGTAGAGCATAGAGCTGCATTATTTTTCATCCATTCTGTCAATATTTGTCTTTTGATTGGAGAGATTAATTCATTTACATGTAATTTCTGATAAGAAGAGACTTACTTCTGTCATCTTGCTTTTTGTTTGTTATGTGTTTTATAACTTTTTTGTCCCTCCCTCATCTCCTGCACTTCGAGTGTTAGTTTGTGCATAGTTGGCTTTTTATAGTGAAACATTTAAATTCCTTTCTCGTTTCCTTCTGTATATATTCTATAGCTATTTTCTTTTTAGTTATGATGCCAATTATATTTTACATCCTGAAGTTGGAACATTCTTACTTAAATTTTTGCTGACTTATCTTCAATCACATACAAAATCTCTGCTCTTTTAACAGCCCTGTCCCTACCCCCTTAAATTGTTGATGTTACAAAATCACATCATCATACATTGTGTGCACCAAAACATAAACTCTTAATTCTTGTAAATGCATTAGTCTCCTAAATTATGTAGAAAACAAACTATAGAGTTACAAACCACTGTTACAATAACACTGTCTTTATAATTGCCACGTATTTACCTTTATTGAGATCCTGATTGCTTTACACAGCTTTGAGTTACTGTCTAGTGTTCTTTTATTTCACCTTGCAGTGCTCCCTCAAGCATTTTTTGTATGCAGGTCTAATGGCAAAATCTCCCTCAGCTTTTGTTTATCCAGGAATGTCTTAAATTTTGAACTGTCCTTCACTTTTTCTAGGACAGTTTTGCTGGATATAGGGTTCTTGGCTGACAGTTGTTTGTTTTTCCTTCTAGCATGTTGAATGTATATGTACACTGATTTCTGCCTCCAAAGTTCTATAAGAAATCTGCTCATAGTCTTATTGAGTATCCTTGTATGTGAGCTCTGCTTCTCTCCTGCTGTTGTCAAGAGTCTCTGTCTTTGTCTTTCGAAAGTGTGATTGTAACATCTCTGTGTGAATCTCTTTGAATTCATCTTGCCTGGAGTTCACTGACCTTCTTGGATGTTTATATTCACGTTTTTCATCAAATTCGGGAAGTTTTCAGCCACCATTTCTTCAAATATTCTCTCTTCCCTTTCTCTCTTCTCCTTCTGGGGCTCCTATAATGTGTGTGTTAGTCTCCTTGATGGTCTCTCACAGGTTCCTTCATCTCTGTCCACTTTTCTTCATTTTTCAAAAAACATTTTGCCTCAGACACAATAATTTACATTGTCCTATCTTCAAGTTTGCTGATTGTATCTTCTGTCTGCTTAAATATGCCTTTCAATCCCTGCAGTGATTTTTTTCATTATAGTTATTTTACTGTTCATCTCCATAATTTCTTTTTGATTTCTTTTTAGATTTTCTATGTTTAGCAATATTTTTATTTTGTCAATACATTATTTTCTTGGTTTTCTCTACATCTTCCTTTAGTCCTTTGAGCATATTTAAGACAATTGTTTTAAAGTCTTTGACTAGTAGATCTGCCCTCAGATCCTTTCCAAGGACATTTTCCTTTTGATTTATTTTCTTTCTTTCAATGGGCCATACTTTCCTGTTTCTTTGTATGTTTTGTGATTATTTTGTTGAAAATTGCATATTTGAATCTAATAATGTGATAACTCTGAAAATCAGGTTCTTCCTTTTCCCCAGGGCTGCTGGCTTTCCTGCTAATTTTTAATTTTTTTTTTTTTTTTTTATTGTTGTCTCTGTGCCAGGAAAGGTCTTCTCAGGTCTTTTCTGAGCCTGCACCTTTCTGTGGCTATGTGTGGTCCCTTTCTATAATAACTTTCCCAAATACGAAGTTGCTTTGGAATGTCTTAGTAATTGGCTCCCAAAAGGGGGAAAAGAGAAAAATGAAGGGTGGGGGTAAAAACTGCACCAGCCCTTGAAATCCCCTGGAAGTCTCTTCGGCCAGAGGAGAGGGGCTTGCGGCAATGTGGAGAGGGACAACAATGCCACCTCTTTGTCAGCATCTCCGTGATCAGAAGCTGCAATCAACATTCAACATAAGCACAGATCCCCGATATTTGGAGGACAAAGTACTTTTTGCTCACCGTGGCCCTCACGAACTGCATGCAAGCTGCTTCCAGTGCATGTGCACATGGAGCTGGGGTGGCGGACGGATAGCTGCTGCTGTGGTAAGAGTGGAAACTTACTGAAATTACCGAGACTCTACTACCCAAGCCTTCTCCTGGAAGTTGCAAGTCTTTGATACACTCCCGGGTTCCAGACAGACTCTGCTAGTGCAGTTGCTGTGTAGGTGGGAAGACACCCCTGGTGCTTTCTGCTCCACCATTTTCTCTGAACTATGAGCATTTTAAATTTCTTGATTCTCTTTATGCAATGGAACAGAGATGGCTTATAAACATAATTTATAAATACATATTAATAGGTTTATAAAGGATCACCTATACATAGTTTTGCCAATACTCACAAATATAAGTCAAATATTTTATCCTAAATTGCTAATCAATAGCGGAACCATTCTTTGTAAGCCATGGCTTTTGAGACCAGACACTGTATATTATTCAATGCTCCTGACTTCTTTGTCTGAGGTAAATCAGACAGAGATTAAGCACATCCAACACAATCACTCTTTCTTCCATACAGCACGTGAAGCAAAGAAGCTGTGATGGCTGAGAAAACCATCCGGCTTAAAGCTCCCCTCTAATGGACCCCTCACTTGTCAGCCTTACCCGCCACGACTCTCAGCAAAGGGTGACCTTTGTTTCAGGAAGTTAATCTTTTCTTTTTTTTTTTTTATTGTTTGTTGTTTATAGGGGTACAGATGTTTAGGTTACGTATGTTGCCCTTGCCCCCCCTTCCCCCCAAGTCCCAGTCCCAAGCGTGTCCATCTCTCGGAGGGTGCACATTGCACCCTTTGTGTATGCATATATCCGTCCCCTCCTCCCCCTCGCCCCTCCCCTTCCCCCTCCCTCCCTACCCGACATCCAATAGATGTTATTCTTATATGTACACTTATGTGTTGTTCAGTTACTACCAATTTGATGGTGAGTACATGTGGTGCTTGTTACTATTCAGCTTTAAGAAACAATGGTGATATAGCACCTCTTGTATACTCCTGGATAGGGTTGGAATCTTTTCTTATTCTTTATAAACACTTATTTTAATACCATTTTCCTATCTTTTCTAATAACGTTACCCTCTCCCATACTGACCTCCTCTTACAAGTGTACATCCTACACTTGGAAGTCTCACCTAAAACCCTGCCTCTGGTTTATTATCATTCAGCACCCCGACCACAGCTATCCTCTTTTTATCTCAATTCCTGCAATTGTCACCTTCTTAGCTACGTCAGGAGAAATAGACCATTGTGAGCAGTTCTCTTGTGATTCAAAGTCCCTACACTTCAGCCTCCCAGCTGGACTGAAGGCCTCCATGGCCGAGAATGTGGTCCCTGACTCTGTTACATCGCTCCTAATCTTGAGCATGAGCACCCAGCAAGTGTCCACAGTGTCCCCTCTGTGGCCCCACTGTGCTGCACGGGTACTGAAGGGACTGTCGGAGCATGGCATGCACTGGATCCTTATAACGAAGACCAGTGCACGTCCCACATGCTCAGCTGTTGCCCTGGGGGAGAAACAGAGAGCAGCAGGGTAAGGAGAGACTTTGGGAGCAGTTTTCTCACAAGGAGTTGGGGACAATGACACCATCTTTGCTGGCTATAAGAAGAGTCAGGGGGGTTGTGGATGTGGGAAACGCTCCGGAGGGTACATAGTGCCGGAGAATTGTAAACTACTTCTGTTACGTATTTTTGGTCTCCACCTTGGGCGGACCCCTAAAAGTCAAGCATATTATGGGATGCTTCTGTAGAGAACCACAGCCAACCTCACTTCTCTTCCCCCCACACACGTCCACCAAGCTGCTCCCACGTGGCGACAGCGGGGCTCACAGACGACGAGTGACAGCCACTCCTCACCACGGACCTTCCCGCTCCACCGGCACTTTCCCTCAGGACTGGAGATGTCCACCAAAGAGAGAGAAGGTCTCTGTTGTTTGCCTAAAACTTTCCACTGTGCTTGTCATTTCTCTTAGTAGAAAATAGAAGTTATAAAAATAGCAACTGGTCATACTTTCCAGGAGAAAGAAAGAAATAACTGGAAGTCCATCTAAACACATGTTTAATAACCAAGCACCACGTTACAGCCCACAGTGTGCATTTTCATGCCCCATAAATTGAAAAGGTGAAGAATTAGACTTGAGTCTCAGAGAGGCAGGCCAGGCCAGCTAACGTGGGCACGAGGTTGCGGCTGGTGACCTCAGCTGTGTGGTCCACACATATGCTTGAGGCTTGGACATCTATCTGAGCAACTCTCAATTTTGTCTTTGAGCGTGGGCCGGAGCGTCCACAGGAAAGGCTGTTCTTTCACGATCTGAGCCCATCTGTTCCTAGTTGACACCAAGGTTTGAAAAGTGCAGACCCACATGAAAACGAAACTGCATCTACTGCAGCTTTTAAAGTTAACCAACCTTAATCGAGACGCAAAAGCATTCTAATTTAGTTCAACTTTGGTTAAAAGTTTGGAGTCCTTGGTATTATTGCACACAAAAGTCTATAATGAACACAGACTCTTAGATCAAAACCAAGGAAAATAAATTTGCTGATTCTGAACTTTAAGTAGTAACTTGCTCCAAGCAGTTCCAAATGTCTAATAAATGCAGAAACCCTAATTCTATAATATGTATTAAAAGCCTTTAAAATGTTGATGCCCTTTGACTCAACTATTTCACACCCAAAATATATGTGAAGAGAAAATCAGAAATGCATATAAATATTTATGTGCAATATTGCTCTCTGCAATATTATATTTAGCAACAAAGTAAATCTGAAAGAAATTAACTATCCAACAATAAGGGTTTGGCTAAGTAAATTCCTTTAAATCCATACATCAGAAATGTATTAATTAATTTGATATTATGTAAAAACTATAGAAAGTATTTGTTACATATTTTCAAACAAAAAATATTTAAAAATGCAAATGTAGAATATGACCCCAATTTTACATACACACATACACAGATATACACATATGTACATACAATACGCACAAGATAGAAGATTGTAAAATTTTCAGTACTAGAATATTATAACAGTGTTTAATCTTTCTATAGTGGTATTATAGAAGATTTGTGCTTTTTTCCTTGTGACCTCATAGTTTCCAAATTTCTACATTGGACCTGAAATATTTTTCTTTAAAAAGAAAGAAAATTAATTTTTCATACACATTTTTTTACTTTGAACTTATGAAATACTTCAAACCTACTAAAAGTGCATAACTATATGCCCATTACCAAAATGTACGTGGTTCAATCACAAAGTAAGAAAAATAAACATCAGTTATTAAAAAATAGCAAAAAGTAAATACAGAGAACATCCACAAAAAATAGAAATCAAATCTCTTTGCCCCCTACAAATAAGCTTAGATGTCATTTTCTCAACCAATGAGTGATTACCGATACGTAATGAAAATTGTGGCTCAAAAGCACATTCCCGTCGTCACTGTCCCCACCGTGTCTGCGTCGACTCCCAGAGTCTGTAACTTAGGACTCTGTCCTGTATTTCCGGCCACTTCCGCACGGTTGGACAGCAGCTCTCCGCCCTCTGTCCCCGCCTCGACCTCACCCCCGTGGGTACGTGCTGTCCCTGCCCTCCCTCGGACCGTGTCCCTGCCTCCCTACGCGAGGCCTTCCCAGCCTCCTCCTCTCCCAGGGCCTCGGCGGACTTGGGGGAGCTGCCCCATCCCCCGCTGGCACATCGCAGCCCACGTGAGACTGCCCCTCGGGAGTCGGGGATGCAGCGGGGGCTGGGCAGCAACGTTTTAATCGCCCAGGTTCTTGCATGTGTGCCTGGCGCGTGGGACGCTGCTTTCCAAATGCTTCGGGAATAAATGAGTGAGTGAGCGGACGTCATCCACTCCCACGGGGAGGGAAAGGAAAGCACGGACACGGGGCCAGGAGCCGGCTAGCCGCCTTTGCACGCGGCGTCTCTTAGCTGCAACCAGACTCTGAGAGAAACCTCGTTGTCTTTACTCGATGGATGAGGAGAAAGGAATTTAGAAGGTTAACTAACCGGCCTGATCGCCCAGCAGTACAGCCGGGATTTGAACTTCAGTCTTTGTGATTCCAAACTCTCCACCGGATCGTGGTTTCTTAAAGTGAGAAACTATCCAACAAAAGTTTATAACATGAGTGTCGACTTACTATAAAGCAACCCAATCTGAAATTACAGTCAAATCTATCTTACATTATTTTCTTTTTCTTTTTTCTATTTAAAAATGTATCTGGGTCCTTAGTGCTAAGACTAGAAGCTAGTTTCCCAGGTGGTTAATAGTATAGTATCATTTAAAAATGAAAATGAATCAATAACACATTCCAATAGCTGCGAAACCGCAGTCCAACAGTCTAAACCTCTTTATACACTTCAATGTCCAAATATTGAAAAATTTAACCTGCCTAAAAAGGCTAAGAAGATGTCATTAATTCCATGTTTTCTGAACTGAACAATAGCAGCAATAACTGCCAATTTCTGAATTGTTACCCTGGCTGGCTACTGTGTTTCGTCATGTGTATGATGTGATTCACGCCCCCTGGGTTGTACAGTGTGCAGCCTGTGCGGCTGTGCCTGGGAGTCGTGGCCATAGTGCTAGCAAGGAGGCAGTTGTGTACGCATCAGGGGCTTTGCTGGACAGATGTTTGTAAATTATCACAGTGCAGACAGTAGTTAGAGACACAGACGTGGTGGCATCAGTAAGAAGGTGAGCTTACAGAGAGAGGGCAGAGGGGCCAGACAGAACCAACAGAGAGAGCTCGGGGCAGGAGACTAAGCCTGGAAAGGAGGCCGAAAGGATTAATCAGCCCCGGGACAAGAAGACAGTGGCATCGGCAGCACCGAAACGGAAATGCCACAAGAAGGTCAGCGCGTTAAAGGGCCCCCAGGAGGCCCCAGCGGACAGCTTCAGGCTGGTGGCACCATCAGCACCATCTCATTACACAGAGTGAACCCTCAGCGTTGGCCCTTCCACCTACAAAATGTGTGCATGGCGTGGGGCCTAAGTTATGCCTCGGGGAGAAAAATGTCTGTATCTTCAAGAAGGATGATACTTTTGCCAAAGAGTCAAGATCCCAAAGGCAACAGCGACTTGGTATTGCAGCAACATGGAAAGTTTTATCTGAATAAACAGGGGAGACCGTTACCTTAAACAGCCGCGCCCATAATTCAAAGATGGGAGTCTGCTGCCTATGCCGCCATCTCCAGTCCTTTTTCAAAAGGAGAACCTTAGAAACCTCAAATACCGGCGCTGGCATAAAGACAGACACATGGAGCAATGGACCAGCATGGATGGCCCAGAAACACGCCCACATACACGGCCAGATGACTTTCAACAGGGCGGCGAGTCCATTCAGTGGAGAAAGGACGGTCTTTTCAACAATTCGTATTTGGAAAACTGGATATGCACAAGCAAAAGAATGGAGTTGGACCCTTACCTAACACCATGTGCAAAAATTAACCCAAAATGGATCTAAGACCTTAAGGTAAGATCCAGAACTATCAGACTCCTGGAAGAAACACAGAGGAACAGCTTCACGACACCGGCCTTGGCAATCACGTCTCAGCTATGACACTAAAGCACAGGTAACGGAAGTAAAAATAAATAAATCAGACTACATCAAAATTCAGAACTTCTGTGCACCAAATGACACAATCAACAGAGTGAAAAAGCAACCCACAGAATGGAAGAAAATATTTTCAAATCATATATCTAAAAAGGGGTTACTATGCAGAACATATAAATAACTACTATAAGTCAACAACGATGAAAATAACCCAGTAGACATGGGCAAGACTTGAATAGACATTTCTCCAAAGATAACAAACAAATGTCCAACAGGCACATGGAAAGACATTCAACACCGCTAGGGAAATGCAAATCAAAACCTTGAGATGAGATATTGCACCCGACCCATTAGAATGGCAACTATCAAGACAGGAAAGAAAAGAAAGGAAAAAGAAAGAGGGAGGGAGGGAAGAAAGGAAGTTAGGATGGAAGGAGGGAGAGAGGGAAGGTAGGAAGGAAGGAAGGAAGGAAGGAAAAGAAACACAGAAATGGTAAGTGCTGGCGAGGATGTGAAGAAATCGGAATCCCGTGCATTCTGGTGTGAATACAAAACGCTGTAGGCACTATGGAAGGTAAGTAATATGGTGGTTTCTTGAAAAATTCAAAGTATCCATTTGATCCAGCAATTCAACTTGCAGATACACATCCAAGAGAACCAAAAGCAGGGTCTTAAAGGACACACGTGTGCGCAGCAGCACCCTTTGCCGTGGTCAGGAGGTTAGATGCAACTCCAGTGGTTGTGGACAGATGAAGGAATAAAGGGAACGTGGCCTGTGCGTAAATGGAATATCATTCAGCCATTGAAAAGAAGGACATTCCGGTACATGTTACAACATGGATGAGCCGTGAGGACATGATGCCAAGTGAAATAAGCCAGTCACTAAAAGACCAGTATCGTCTGATTCTACCTACGCCAGGCAGTCGGGACGTCAAGTTCACAGAGACAGGGGTGAGCGGTATTGCTAGGGCTGGGGGAGGGGAAATGGTTAACGTTCCAGTTTTTCGGTTGAAAAGTTTTGGATGTTGGTTGAATAACAATATGAATATACTTAACAGAACTAAACTTTACACTTAAAAATTCTTAAGATAAAAAAACACTTAGGATGGTAAATTTTACATGTTTTTTTACCTCAATTAAAAATCATTAATAAGTAATTTGTATATATGAAAATCAGTGTTATAAAACTTAGTAGATATAGTAGAATTTATCTATAATAAACTCTCAGCATCTCACACTTGATATTTCTTTTTTTGTTTCATGTTTGGGTAAAAATTATCCTGGAAGTGCCTCAAATGATGCGGGGAGAAGCCTCACTTCTGGGTTTCAGTGTTTCAGCGTCTGTGGCTTTAGATGTATCTAATATAACTTCGTTAAGAAACAAAATGTCAGGGAAAAAACCCTGTGGAATTCTGAAATAGAAATCCTTTTGAAAAATCTGGTGACCCTTTTTCAAACATAGAACAAAGAACTGTCAAAGGAGACCAATTTAAATGCTGGATTTTTTAATATAATAAATTACATCTGTGTGGTAAAATAGCTTAACTGGCAGGTCTTTTTCACAAACAAGCAAAGATGCTCATAAAGGACACGGTGGGGTTGTGTCTGAAAGGCCTCGCTGAAGACGACAAGCACGTTCAGCATCCTAAGACCACGACTCTGAAACGTCACGTGCGGGAGGCCCCCAGGAAAGCCCAGTTTAAAAACAAGCCCGTTTGGGCTCCATCCTACGGAGTGTTCTGATGAGATTAGCCTTGGCTCACACCAGAGGGGTGGCACTAAATCACACTGTCACTTCTAAAGGCCAATTTGGGGAAAAGGAATATATTTTAGATTTCTTGCGCATGTTCTATGAGCAGATCAAACTCAGAGAAAATTGTTGTTTCTGATACAGTCCTGCAGCCGAAAGACAAGGACAAGGCAAATGCACAATTGCATTGAATGAACTGGAAATTTCCATTCGATTTTCTTGGAGAGATGGGAAGCATTTCCGACGAGACTGCAGATGGGGCGTCCTGGCCGTCCTTGTGATGTGGTAAGTGCTCTCTGCCCCGACCAGCTAGCTGGTGGAGAACCGAAGGCTTTGCTTATTTTTACCACAAAAGCTTGTGATTTCGCTTCCAGTGCTGGTCTGAATTTGCATGGCAATTTGAATTGCTAAAGTTTATTGATTTTGAGACGCCATTTACAAACAGAAAGATTTAGAACATTGCTTCTGTATTCAACCCCTGAGCCTTTGAATGCTATCGATCTCCTCGGTTCATGTTTATATAAACTGGTGAACCCGTGTCTGTTTACAGAACATGCTAAATTACCCAGCAAAGCCTCGCTCGCTGCACTTTTGCCAGACTCTTCACTGGCAAATGCACTGCCCAGTTAGGGAGTTTCCAAGAAAATAAAAACTCTGGGAGGCACAACTGGAGCTGAAATTGCCTCCTCCTGGCTGCTCTCCAGGCAGCGGTGGCAGGACTCTGGAAGCGCCTGCTCCTATCTGTGGATAAAGCGCTTCCACCAGTCGGGCCTTAGGAGAACCGGCCTCCCCAGCCAGGGCAAGGACACTTAGCGCCTTTGAGACTAAGAGCAGAAGGGCAGTGTGGCCAGTTCTGCAGCTGGTTCTGGTCTGTGAGCAGCAAGAATACGAGGAATTTGCTGTGAGGGAAACACCAGTCCATCCACCAACCCAGGTTGGCCAGACCTGTCTTACACAATTGCTCCAAAAATGCCGACTTCTATACCTAATGGTTACAGTTATAGCGTCACTATCATTTCCTTTGGGGACCAAAGAAAGTAGACTTATCAATAAAACCACATACCTTTTAAACTACTGTTTAGAGACCTTACTGAGAGGTGCAGAAATGAGCTTTGCACATAAAAAAAACTTCATTATCGAGATGATCCCTCGAAATAATGAAATGTTGCTGAATGCCATGGCGGGGGGAGGTGGCAGGCTTTTCTCGGGGAGCACCCACACGTTTTGAATGGAGGGTTCCTTGGCTCCAAAGGTTTGCCAATCACTAGCCTGAAAGGTCTGCAATCGCTTTAGAGTGCGTGCTTGGAGAGTCCCAGCGGGACGGGCAGAGAGCCCTCACCTGCCGTCACTGCTGAGGGGCGTGAGAGGCCAGTGCTTCGTCCGCCCCCGAGATTCAAGTGCGGTGAGTGTGGGCGGTGTGTCCGCCGCTCCCTACTCTGCCCACGGCCTTTGACACTGGCCCAGCAAGACGGTCCGCGTGAGCCGGGGAGGGGCGGAGAGCACGAACCCCGAAGCTTCCCAGGGTTACTTGTATAACAGAATCATTATTAATAAAGTGCATCTATTATTTTTTAAAAACAAACATAATACTACACATCCTAAGAAATGTAGATGGATTTTGCAGCTTTTTGGGCTACAGTTTCATTACATATGTAGTAAGTCTTTTTGCATAGCAGATAACACATTGAATTTAAGAAAAATATGAATAAGAATAACCCATGCTAGGAAATCAAGAGAAATATAATCCCTGAGCAACAGGCAAAGCGCGTGAACACCATAAAACATCTTCTATAAAAACACAATTTTATACAGCGTCATTTAAGATGTATTTCGCATACTATGAAATTCATCCTGGTAAAAAATATAATTTTCATTCCCGTTTGACTGTATCGAGTTGGTTGTTGACAACTTTCCCACTGCAGCTGGGACTGTGGGGCCGTCACTTCTGAGGCCTTAAGGTCCCACCCACGAACGGGCCGACACTTGGCCGCGGGAGCCGCCCGGCCCTCGGAGGCGCAATCTTGCCCTCTGCACAGTGCGGGGGCACAGGAGACCACCCAGACGGAGCTGCCTTTCCCAGAGGGACGTCAGAGGCCTGGCTTGGGGTTTACAGCCCCACCGTGCTGGTCCCCTTCCTTGGCCCAACTGAAACATCCGGGGGGAACCGGGCTTCTGAGAGGATTGTGACTTTTGGCCCCGCTCCCCACCCCGCTTCCCTCCCCGACACCAGCCTCGGCCGAGGCGGAGATGCACACGCTGCGGGCCCGTCCTTCGCGAGCTGGGGTCCTGAAGCGTCCTCTGGGACAGACGCAGACAGCCTGGGCGGAGTAGGCGCAGGCACCGCGGCACAGACGCCCGCCCGGGACCTTCGGGAACTCGCCGCAGCTGAGAAGAGCAGAGGGAGGGGATGGAAGCGGCTTCGTCAGCCACTGATGCAGCAGGCAGTAGCCTGGCCACTGACGCCGCCCTTGCGAAGGCCGCCCCGGTGTCCCCAACACGCCCCCCGACCAGCTGGCAGAAGCAGCCCATGCATCCCGGGGAGCCTCCGCAGGGGCGCAAAGGAGCGGGACTCGGGCTCTAGGGACAGCACCTCGCCTCAGCCAGAGCGCCCCACGCGTCACTTGCACAAGGAATCTCTTGGCAAGAAGAAGAATGCCGTTCTTAAACACCACAACGGAATACGGGACTTTGTCCACGTCCAACCCAGAGCGATTCATACTCTCGCAGCAATGCCTGCAAATCTTTTCTTTTCAGCTGATGGCTCATCAGTATAGAACTTCCTCTCCCGAAGTTGCACCTAAGCCTTGACAATTAGAGAAAATCTCCGTGTGAGGAGCTTCGACATTTGGAGGGAAACAAAAGTGTCCCAAGTTTGCTGTCTCATCATCTAGACCCGAAAAGCACAGGGTAGCCTCTCCCGACAGCTGAGAGTTAAAAAGACGGCAGAGGATAGCTGCAGGGTCCAGCCGCTTTTTACCGAGTGAAGAATGAGTAAACAAACAGGGAAATTCACTTTTTGTTAAAAAGAGAAAAGAATGCAGGTGTTGAAGCTTGGGCAAAAAGCAACAGGGGAAACAAAGCAGCAGGAAGCTGCGAGCGCTCAGGTCCCCTTCCTGTGACGGGGGCAGCTCTGTAAACACGGTCTGCCCGGGGCAGGCACGAGGTCTCCCAGAAATAAACTCACTCTCTGGGCAGGGAGCCCCACGATCTGTGGAGCCACAGGTCCTCCGTGGACACTGGCACTTCGCCCCACCCCGGACCACGCTGGGCGGCCAAGGCACTTTGGCTCATCTGTGGCTCGGGCTTGCGGAGCGCTCTCGGGCTCCGAGCGCACGTCTATACCCACTGTCTGTTGGGGAACTTCCCACCTGCTACATTATTTTTATTCCTCTCCCAAGTGGTTTTCTTTAATTGTCTCAGAGGTATCTGTTTCTAGGATAGTAGAATAAAGTGAACTAGTACCATCTGCAGAGAAAGCTGGAAACCTTCACAATATTACCACTTGCACATTCAATAATAATTTTTTTTAAAAAGCTGTGGACACAATATTTTCAGGTATGGGTTGCTTACTGGTGGTTTAATAGAAATACTACAATAGTTGTATCTGGCATTTTGGTTTCTGAACTCTAGATGCAGACGGCATGTTAAAAACCAAAGGGAAACCTGATTGAATATTCATGCAACATTATTTCTGAACCAGTCCCTTGCTAATGATCCCAAAATGTTTTTTCCTTCTTGGGGAACTTGTCTCTCCCTCCGCAATAAAAATAATCCACCCAGAAGCGGCACTAGACAAGCTGCCCTGCTGGCAGACTTCCGATGCACGACAGCACCGTCCGTGACCGTCACGAAGCCTCAGAGGGCAGCCCACAGCTGGTATCGAAGCGGAGGAGGTTTAAACCCTGGCGATAAAACGTGATGCAGCGCAGAGCCCAGCCCAGGTCCTATCTCGCGGCGTCTCTGCCGGGAAAGCCCCTGACGGCAGGGCCCAGCACGTGCCTCTGGCCCGCCTGGTCCTGCGTGTGTCTCCAGAGGTCGGAGCAGAGGTGCTAGGAAGGAGATA
>RJWJ010015655.1:0-35823 GCA_004363605.1 Indri indri
CCAGTAAACAAAAATACAAAACCTTGAACAACAAAAAACCCAAACAAAAACTGGCCATGTGTTTGTATCATCAAGGGAAGATCAGTTCATGTCTACAGGGCTGAAAAAAGGAATATATTTATATATATATTTATATGTATATAACACTGTTAATAAGGAGAATTCTAACCAAGAGCAGGATGTATACACCCTTCAGGAGAGAAGTGAGAAGGAAGGGGTGAAGCGGTAGGGTGGGAGGGAGGAAGCTGGAGGTGTTCTCTGGGCTTCTTTCCCCCTGTAATTCCTCCCTTTAACCTCCCTCCTCCCAGTAAATACTTAGGGAGCAGAACATGGCCACAATTCACCAGGATGAACCATTTACATTCTCTGGTGAACAGCAAAGACTTAGGGAAGTGGGTTCAAAAAAGGCTCCTGATAGCTTAGGGTTGCTGCTGCGTGCCATGAAGCTAGTAGTTCCATGTGTTGTCTTCACTTGCAAGAAGCAGATTTTTACTGTGCCTGGCTTTACATAGAGAGGGCTTGTGTGGAGAAGAAGGTAGCTGTAGGAGTAGATCCAGGAGCACTACCCACAAAGAGGTACCTCTGAAATAACCATGAAAACAGGGAGTTGTCCCGTGGGCAAGTTATTCTCCCACTTACAGAGGGCTTTGTAAGTACTCTAAGCACATTGTATGTCTTTATCTACACAAAGTGATACTAATGCTAAGAAGTTATGAATAAACCCTGCTCTTCAGTGTCCTGGAGACTCAGATTCCTTCTGTTCTTTCGGGCGATAAATGAAAAGATAACTTTGGACAGATGCTAAGCTGAACCTCTAGGATGGCATGGGACAAGTGGACTTGTGCTCAATCCATCCAGAACATGGCACAAGAAAATAATTCCTCATTAATAGCTTGAGAAACCATCTGTTCTGCTTACCCCTTCTCAGAGAACTTAACTTTCACATTTGATTTTTTGCTTTCATGACAACTCTTAATGTCTTCCACTCTGTAGCCTCCTAAAATGTGCTTATTTTTGTCCTGTTTTCAGCTTGTCTTCTTTAAATGGTATCGACTTACACTTTTTGAAAGTGAGGTGTGTTTTCTCTCTATTTGCTTGATTTCATAGCCTATAATTCAAGTTTCAGGAAAATTAACCCATGAGAAATTTCTTTCCAAACAAAATATATTGTCTTGACTTCTCACGGATCAGCATTTTCAACTTGCCTGGGACTACATGCTCACTGCCATCAGCACAAGCTAAGAGTTTCCTAGGACACACAGTTACTATAATAGGCACTTGGCCCAGGGTGAGAGAAAACTGATGTTTCCTTTCAAATGCACAACTTTCTCATTTGTTACATGCATAATATGCAATCTGGCTATTTTCCTTCCTGTGAAAGGTTATTAGAATATAGTTCAACAGTTAGATTTTATAATATTATAAAGAAGGAAATATTATAAAGAAGGAAACAACTCCAGCTATTTCAATGCCCTCAGTATAATCTCAATGTGTCCCTTCTCTACATTGCTAAGAAGTTTTGATCAGAAGATTATTACAGAACCAGTCCAGAGACCCTGTATTCTAGCAAGTTTTGGCTTTTGAAATGGAGATGGTAGAAGGATGGTTCTGAGAAGTGATGATAATACAGAAACTAAACTAGAGATGACAAACAGCTGCTTGGAATGATTAGCTGGGCACTGTACTAAGTGAATATTAAATTCTTATTCAGAATCAGAGTTTGGAGTTGAAAGAGATTTTAGAGATGTCATCCAAATCCCTCCCTTTCAGGATGAGAAAAACAAGACTCAGGAAGGTTAAATGACTTGCTGGTGTAACACAGCTTTTTCTCTGCGGTCAGACCCAAGGCTAGAACGCAGTTCTCCTGACTCCCAATCCAATATGCCTTCCACCTCACTTTCAAGTTATCATTGATCTGAGATGGTGAGAAAGAAGTTTCAAGCAGACACCCGGGAGTTGATACAATAGACACATGAACCCTTGTAAGTCCCCCCTCTATATCTCTTTATTATTTCATTCTCTTAGGCAGAGGAATGCACTTTAAGCCTAATGTTAGTCTGACATAAATTTCTTTCTACAAAGTTCTTGCAGAAAATTCATGTGTTTCCTGAAGTCATGCTTTTGATGACTCTTTAAGTACCAGTTTTTCAGGTCGTAGAAAAGGTATAGATGTCATCCCGTTAAACACATCAGGCACTTCAAAAATACTCCAAGAGAACATGCCTGAGAGAGAGAATCCCAGTTAAAATGATTCTGTCCATCATTTGCAATATTCAGGATAGATGTGTAGAAATATAGGGCTCCCAGACAAAGGAAAAGCAATTATTTTCTAGAGTGACTCAGCAAGATATTTCTGAAGGCTATAACATTTCTTATATTACACGATTTCTTAGAATCAGGATATCAAAGAAGTTTTCCCAATGCTTTTGTTAAAATGAGAAATAAAAACTGAGTAATGTTTCGCTCATCCAAGTATAGGCAACTTCCTCAGAGCTATTTAAGTAAGACATCTTAGATGGTGAGCAAAAAGCAACAAGAAGACACCTGGGAGTTCTTTCTCTTTATTTTCCTTGCTTTGGGGTCAGGGAGACAACTATAGCAACAGCTGGGAGAGTCTCCACTTAAGTCCTGAGAGATCAGAGGTGACATGAGCAGGATGTAAACCCTTAACTATTCCTGTGGGTCTGCTTCCTTTTGTGTTTGGAGTATCAGTCATATTTCCCATTCTGACCTACATGATGCTTTGGTTTCTATTTATTTTATTTGATTTTTTTTTCGTTCAGATTCATAGGTTTAGCTGAAGTTGGGCAATGCATGAAAAATGAAGTTTACATAGTTTATATTATGTACATAAACTAGTGATTTACATTGATTTACACATGATTGGTGCCTAATTTATTAATCAGCACACAGTATGTAAATGTGCTGAAAAGAAATCAAGATGTTAAAATAAGTTTTCCATAATAGTCATAAACATTTTCACTGGTGTAAATGTTAAACCTAAACCTAACGATAACACCAGCTTTCTTGCCAAGAGGAAAGTGATGTACATTGCTGGGTGAAAACAAATTCTTTCTTTCAGTTGGTGACATTTGAACAGCACAGCTACATGCAAATGAGAATAGTTTACTTCTCTTCCGTTAGTATGCACATAAATGTAAACTCCATTTTACATTTAGTGAGATGTTTACAGATATTATGCCAACCATGATGGAAAATTTACATCACTGGGGCAAATTCAGTCTTTGGAGGAGAAATATTTTAAACATTTAAGAAAAAAGGAGGCTTCCTAAACCGGACTTGTGTTTCTTAACTCAAAGTCCTATCTCACTTTTTTTGTGGTATGTTTAACATTTGTCTTCTAAATATTAATAGTTTTTGTAGGTCAAATATAGCATTGTACTTATGTTTCTATAAAAAATGATAGGTATTGGTAACCAAGACTAAATCCAGGCTAAAAGTTTATGAGGATGAAGAGAAAAATGGGGACATGTTTAATGTCATTGAGCGTGATCCATAAGCAAATTTCTTTTAAGCAAATAATTACAAGATGGAAAAAGTCAGCCTCCATGTCTTTCTAAATGAAGCATAGCTCTTTTTTCTCAAAAAACCCAAATTCAGTACTTTTCTTCTTTTTCAGTTTAAACCATTATTCTTAATTTGTCTTATAATACATACATTATTGTAAATATAGCATCTGTAAAGATAAGATTAAAAAAAATACATACACACATATATTATTTTTCCACAAGTGTTTCAAGGTCTGCAAAGAACAAAAATGAGAAATTCAGGGAGACCAGCCAACCCAGGGATGGAAACTGCAAGTCTGGTGTATGCAAGAAGCTAACGACTTGGTAAGGAATAACTCAAACAATTTCATGCTGAGGAGTTTAGTTTTCGTATGCAAAGGAGGTAAGTCCAGTTTTGGAGGAGAAACAGCTTTCTGTTTCTGCCCTCCAAGAACATGAAAATCACGAGTATTTTTACAAGGTCTCTATGAATAGCCCCAGTTGTCTGACTGTGTAGTTAAAAAAAAAAAGGAAAAGAAAAAAGAAACTGCCACGGCAAAGGAGAAGCCTGTCTGACTTGGAAGAGAAGGCAAAGGTCAGTTGAAATCTTTCCCGACAGAAAATGCATCTACTTGTCCATAAGCCTAGTGCTTTTAGGACAGGGGGATTTTATGTCTCAAAACAAGCAAGACTATTTCTTCAACGAGGCCAAATCTTTTGATCAACAATTGCACAAAGGATATAACTACAGTTCTGCCATTCTCGTTCTTCAGGAAGTGGCCTGGATCAAGGTCATTTCTGTTTTTGTTAACTAAAAGTTGGGTCTAAGGGTTTTGTTTTATAAATCATGGGTTTTATTTTGTATACAAAGGACATTTGATATATTAGCCATTCAGATTAATTGGTGCATTTCACTTTTCTCAGTATATTATTTTCAATCAGTTGATGCTTTTCATTGTAGGGTTTCAAGCTTTGATTACCAGCAGATAATATTCTTGAAGGAATTTATAGCAATATGATGATCTAAATTCCAAGAAGTCTCATGTTGAGACTTGATGATTTCTTGGTGTCAGTCCTCTGGCCCCTACCTTTTCCTTGACGTTTTTCCAAACCATTGTTCACATTGCTTAGAGACAAGAATTCTGGGGCCAATGTTTTCTCTGAAACAGGAGCCAGAAGAAATTTTAAAAATTCTCAGATCCTGCTAGAGATATCAAACACCACATTTTAAAACATAGTTTAATTATGTTTAATATATGGTCCATTACATTAAAACCGAGGGAACAGTTGGTGCTGACAAGGGAAAGACATTCCTTTTAATGGAGAAGCTCCTCCTGTAACACCAAGACCTTGTCCTATGATAAAGCCAGGCGTGCAATTAAAACCTGTGACAGGTCACACGGATCTGTTCCTGAAACTGATACTGAATGACATTCAAATTAATTCTTTCTACTTTTCTTTGCCTGTGTATCTTTAAATTACCATACACTTTTCTAAAGCTTTTCCTTAAGTATGTTACTGCCTCTTCGATATATGGGGTTCCCCATAGATTCATCATCAAAGATGCTCACCTTTTATTCCTGTGCTAAGAAGACCAAACCGTTAAGAGAAATCCCTGATTGTCAATAAACTGATGCTGCATAGGAACATGGCTCACCTTTCCTACATTTTACTAGATACCTTCTTGGGTAAGAATCTTTCTTCTGTCTTCTGTCGGAATCTGCCATAAACACTTGTACCCATCCCCAAGCCAAATTTGTCCTTCTGTTTCATGTTTAAACTTCAAAATCATGAAAGAAGGATGTGATAAGCTTCTAAAACAAACAACAGGATTTCCTAGAAATTAAAAATGCTACTCAGATTTTCCTTCCTTCCTTCTTTCTCTTGCTTTTCTTCTTTCCCTTCCTTCCCTCCTTTCCTTCCTTCCTTCCTTCCTTCCTTCCTTCCTTCCTTCCTTCCTTCCTTCCTTCCTTCCTTCCTTCCTTATGAAATTTCTCATTTTATGTCATGCGGCAGCTATTTTCAGTGTTCCAACCTCAATGAGGTTCCATGTTTGGCTCTGTGGGATCACATTCAATTATAACCTCAGTAACAATCCTCTGTCCTTTAATAAACTGAGCCACTTCCAGTCCCTGCTATAGTCTAAGTGAGAGCAATGGTTGGTTTTCTGACAAAGGTATCTATATTCAGGGAGCCAGCTCTCCCTGCAAGACCTTTCCTAAGAAAATCCTTCTGGTGATGTGGTAATGCCAAACTTTGTGGTACTCATATAATTTCTGCCTAAATTTATCACAGGTTGTCCAAGTCTTTTGGTTAAGGAACTAGCTCACATTTCAGTGTTAATGTCAAAATGACTCTTATTGATGTAAATTTAAATAGAACAGGGAAGGTGAATATAATGCAATTCCTAGCAGCCTGGCCTAGGATAATGATAGCCCACCATAAAAAAGGGACTGCCAACACCATCAGAGTGTCAGAAGGGGAATGATGTGGGCAACCAAATAAAGTCTCAGCCTAGAATACCAGGACCAAAGTCTGCAGGGGAGCACGAGTGGATTTCTTTTCCTTATGGCCAATGTTTTGCATGAGAGCTCTGACAGTATCTCCAGAACATGGGTATCAACCTGAACATTTGTCTATTTTTCCTGCCTTGCTCACTTTCACTGTATTTTACATGAAACAGGAAGCAATCTCTGCTCAGGGGACTCCATGGGGCAAATGCAGTGTTATCTGAAGATTAAGGAGGAGGCAAAACAGGACTGCTTAGTATCTCCACGTGGCTCGTCCTTCTTTCCCTGGGAGTTAACACTTGGAGACCTTTCTGTTTCTGGGGATTTCCTCAATGTACTGCTTACATGTATGGCAGAGCAGGGCCCAACCTATAAACATCCAGGAAATACATGAACCCCTCAGGCTCAGGAATCAAGAGTGAAATCTGCAACCTTCTCTCCTAGGTCACCTCATCCACGGCACTGATTCAGTCTACTTTTCGCTCACCCCATCGATAGTAGGCACTTTCATTTACAGTGATATTCTGAGTGACTCCCGACTAGATTCTGATGATGAGACTAGAAGGAATATGGGGTCCTGCCCTTGGAAGGGGCACAGCTTGGTTTGAGTACACACTGATGTTATGTGACAGCCATGGACTGGGGGAAGGACTCTTCTCCTTGCCTCCTTCCCCGACATCTCCCCCAGCAACTTGTAACAGCCGCATCTCACAATTACAATGCAGGACAGTATCTACAGCACAATGAGTCTATGTACACATGGACCATTTCCTTGGCATGCTTCAGAGAGAGACACACACACGCTCACACACATGTACACCCACGTGAGAGCAAAAGACTTGAGCACACGCGCACAGTGGAGAAAATTAAAATGGCACTTCCTAGCATTTGCGGCATGACCAGTGCTCTGCGGCGGAGGAGGGTGGGGGTGGTGAATAGAGGCGGGGAGGGGAGTCAGATTAAAAGGGACTATCTGAGATAGGCGTGGGGGAGATAGAACACACTGGAGGAGAGGGGATGATCTTAAAAGGTGGAGGAATAGTGGAGGCAGGAAAGTCAGAGAAAGGCTCAACACAAGATTCCACTGATAGTCTGAAATGGCTACAGGTCAGCTTAAATGAAAAACAGAATAAAAAGATTATGGAAATATAAACACCAAAGGCAAGACCTTATTTTTTTTTTCCCCCACAGATGAAAAAGGATGAAGGAAGGAAGAACAAAGTGTGTGTAGGGGGGTTAATATCCATCTGGTACTTGTCTTATTTTTACAACATCCGATGTCCTTAGCATGATGTAGTCTTTACACAGCATACATTCGATTAGTAGATATAAACATATCCTGGTAGAACTTTCTTCACCCTGAATTATACTTAAATTTTTATTGATGGACTGTAAAATTGTTTTAAATGTATTTCTTTTTCATTTTCTTATTTCCCCCTTCATTTATAAACACACAAAGTTGTGAAATAAACGGTCTCCCCCAACTCTCTCTCTCTCTGTATTCTGTGTGACGCATTTTCGTGTGTTTTTTTAAAATTATTTTTAACTTTTTATTCTATTAACATTTGCTGAGAAGGCAGAGCAGAGATGCTGCCAGCAGCCACAGTGGTACGGCCAGACTGATGGATCCATTTATTCCTCTCACTGACCCAGGTCCTGCAGAGCAAAAGAGGAAAGAGAGAAAAGAGAATAGTTACATCTGGTCCACTCCATGTTACAGCTGACGGTCTCAGCAGTAAGCCCTGGCCAGGTTCTGGCATCTCAAAGTAGCATGCTTATGTGTAGCCCAAAAAGGGCTCAAAACCTTCCCTACATCCTTCTCCTCCTTGGGCTCCAAGTATCTTAATGGCTATCACTGGTTGAAACTCTTCTAAATACAAAATGCTCTTGCTGGAGAAGTCCCTAAACTGGCTGTCACCAATGTGTCTGATGGTGCATCGGGCTCCCGTGCACCCAGCCTCCTCCTGCCTGCTCTGCCCTGTGTGGCTCCGTGGTGCTGTCACTCATTAAGATGCCAAGCGTCGCTGGGGGTCCTTCAGCAGCCAGACGTGTGCTCTTCTGGCCAATTCATCACAGCGTCTCCATCAATAAAACATGGAACCAATCCATGGCTCCCTTCTATCCCAGGGGAGAAGCAGTAATTATTTATTTGTTAATGGGGAGGGGAATTGTTTCGAAGTAACATTAACGGCTAAATAGCAAGGTAGAAAAAAAGTCAATACATTGCGGAGTCTTAAAAGGCAGCGGGGGATCATCCCCTCCTTCATTTGTCATTCATTTGTCACTTTAAAAACCAAAACCGAAAGCAAAGATACCCATAAATATGCACCATTATGATGTATTCATAAAAATTTTTAAATTTTTTTTTTTTTTAAAAGCAAAGTCAATAATAATAATGAATAAATCTAGAGAGGTTAAGAGGCAGGTCCAAACCAGGAGCAAAGCAGAGACTTGAACCCACCCAGGTTGAACCCGGAAGTGCGGTCTGTGTTTCCAGCTGTCACCTGGTTTTCCCCTGGTGGATGAAATGTGGGGGATGTGGGTCTGGTCTGAGAAGGGGAGTGAGATGGAGAACACGGTGGAGAAAGGGTTTTGTGTCGATGAAAAGAAAAGGGTTGGGATGGAAATTGTAGGTCGACCTGAAGAGCTTGTCTCCTCTGCTTTGCTTGTTACATTTTCTCCTTTGCATGGTTCTGCTCATATTCCATTAAAGGGAAAAATTAGTATTTTCTGCTACAGAGACTTTTGGATTTATGACTACATACTTAAACAATGATGTTCAAAAGGGAGACTGGAGTGACTGTAATTATGGGTCACTTTGAAGTTCCAAGGGCACATCTGCAGATTGATCAATGTGTGCACGTGTGTGTGTGTGTGTGTGTGTGTGTGTGTGTGTGTAAAACTACGACGGTTTGCAAGTACAATGGAAGCATCCTCTGGTATGTGAATATTTCTGGAACTGTTTACAAACATATTTGAGTGAAGGTAGATAACAGGGAAAAATGCTGAATTCGAGAATGGTCTCCTAATTTATATTTTATGTAAATAATAACAGCAACAGCAACAATAAAACATTACCAACAAATGATTACTTAGCACTTACTACAAAATACTGTTACAAATGCCTTATCATAAGCACACACCCATGCTATGAGGTGGCACTATAGTGAAACCTGTCTGACAGTGAAATGACAGAGGCCCAGAGAGGCTGACCGCATTGTACGAGCTTGCACAGCTTGTAAGCGGAAGAGCTGGGGTTGGTTCCCAGGCGTGTGGCTCTGGGGCCTTTGCCTGCCACCACTGCAAAGTGAAGCTACACCGTGACGGGGTGCCTGCGAGTCTCCTGTCAAACCTTCAGCAAATAAAACATGGGTCTCATTGAAATAGCCAGCACGAACAAAGACAACAAGGATAACAACCATTATCTTTGCAAAAATCATTTTCAGTAGCATATTTTTGGCTAGAATGCCTTCTTGAGAATATTAAAAAATATTACTTAATATAAAAATACGAACATATACAAACCAAGCAGCATAGTTACTGTATAAAATGAGCTGTATCATGCGTAACACAGAATAAACAAATTAAATATTCAATCAATTGAGTTCGAGACCCGCCTGAGCAAGAGCGAGACCCCGCCTCTACCAAAAATAGAAAGAAATTAATTGGACAGCTGAAAATATATATAGAAAAAATTAGCCGGGCATGATGATGCATGCCTGCAGTCCCAGCTACTCGGGAGGCTGAGACAGCAGGATTGCTCGAGCCCAGGAGTTTGAGGTTGCTGTGAGCTAGGCTGACGCCACGGCACTCGCCCCAGGCAAGAGAGTGAGACTCTGTCTCAAAAAAAAAAAAAAAAAAAAAAAAAAAAAATTCAATCAATTAATAGGATCACAGTAACAAAAGGCACTTAGGCTATCTTCAGGTCCACGCCTATCACGAGGAAGTGAGGGTCAGTGGGATCACGTATTCTGCATGCAGCGCCAGGTTGGTAGCTGTTGACCTGGCACTTGAGTTCAGATGTCTTGAGTCTCAGCTTAATGTGCTTCCTAATCCCCTCCTTTCATGTTTCCCACCCCCGTCCTTTTTAACTTTTTGAGACCTTCAAGCTCTTTTAGTGGCTACGTTATTTTCCTAACCTTCTAGTTCCTCTCTATATATGAGATGGCATGAACTCCTTGGCACATTTGTTTGTATTTGTGCATCAGTGAGGCTTTCGAAACAGAGAAAACTACATAAAAATTAAGGCCATACAGGGTTAAGCACAAATGATTTCTGTTTTGCACTGGGATAGTGTGAAAGAGGTTTTCAGAAAGCAATTCTGTAATTTCCTTAATCTGTTTTTAGTGCTAGGACAGGCTCAATTATCCTTCAGACGTCCTGGAGCTGAGTGGTATCTGGGTAGGGCAAAGAAGACTAGTCTTATTATTTTATTTGGATAGTAGTAAATATTTGAGAAAGCTAAAATTCCACCATTAAAAAATATAACATATACGTATATTAACCCGGATGAATGCATTCACATAGAACATTCTTGCTAATGCATGTACACACACATATATACAGACACACAAATAGAAGTATATATGTTACATACATACTCATATAAACACATGATATGCACACATCTTACTGGTCTTTTAGTACACATAATTCAGAACTGTTACTTTCACATGCTATTGTAGTTATAATAGATTATGTTAATAATCTTTAATTTTATCTATAATAGTATTGTTATATTAATATATAGTCATGTGCCACATGATGCTTAGATCAAGGATGGACCACATATACAACAGTGGTCCCATAAGATTATAGGACTGCATTTCTACTGTACTTTGCTATATTTAGATATGTTTATATACACAAACACTTACTATTGTCATACAGCTGCCTATAGTAGTCGGTAGTACAGTAACATGCTGTAGAGTAGGCTATACCATATAGTTTAGGTGTGTAGTGAGCTATACAATCTAGGTTTGTGTAAGTACATGCTAGGATGTTCACACAACGATGAAACAGCCTAACCATGCATTTCTCAGAAAGTATCGCAGTTGTTAAGTGATGCATGACTGTATTTGAAATGCATTTTGTGCATCTGTTAAAGATACCTTCATCTCTATCAATTATTATTTATTAAGTGCTCTCATATAGCTATTTAATGTGCTTATATGACTTGCTCTTTTCATAATTGGTTTTGAGAGTAAATAAATAGGCTTGAAAAAATACAAGGGTAAATGGCTGATAGTTGGGGAATCATCATAAGTGTGTATGCAATTATAGATATATATGACTGCATAGGAGACAACTTCAGTTAATGGCTATTTCAGGGGAGAATAATCAGCAAAATCATTAATTATGTTTTAGCTCATAGTTATGAAATTTCTGCTTATTTGTGAAAATGCAAATGATAAATCTTATTTCCCGAGCCAGATGGCCAGGCTCAGCAAGTGCTTTCATATACTGACAGATATAATGAAAGCAAGAGTCTGCAAACATAAATTAGCCTTAAGAATAGATGGGCAAATAGAACTACAATTCAAAAATTTGTAACATGCTTTTCATAGAACAGACCAAAATAATATCTTGGTATTTAACCACATTCTACATATGTGTTATATGTGTGCACACACACTGATGTGTGTGGTATCTGGTAAACATTCAGTAAATGGTATTATTAGCATTAACATAGAAGTTTGGATTATAGAAAGGGATGATATATCAACCTTAATTAAGGCACTGGCTTGCGAATTGGATCAAGGCTTTAATGTTGACCCTAAGGGGTAAAATTCAGCCTTGCAAGACTGCAAACCATGAGTCAACACACCAGGTCAAGGTTCTCAACCCCAGGGTAGAATAAGCGAGATTCTGTATCAAGGTGAGTGCTGGCTTGCACTTTGCCATGACAATAAAAGAGGATTTGTGATTAAGGGCAAGATTGATTAAACATTCTGAAATTGAGGGATATGAGAATTTTCTGGCAAGTCTCTACATTGCAAATCTGATGCAGGATTCTGAGCCAATAGATTTGTCTTTCAGTAAAATCTTAAAGAAAGGACAAGGTGATTTTTCAACACCTGTTTTAGAGAGCATTTGCTTGGAGACACTTTGTGATTAAGATCTGGCCACCAGTTTTCTGTTGCTTCTCCTGAGTACTTAGGGCCTATTTTCCTAAATTTGGGACTAGATTTATTTAACGTGGTCATTAAGCATGCCCTCCAGTGATTCTTGGGCACTCCTTTCATCCATTAAGAAATTAGGGTCAATAATAATGTTATTTCTGTGCATAGTTCAGCCATACAAGAAAAGAAGAAAGGCCAGTGGGGTTTAAGTTTGCATTCTTTTTATAATTGTTAAAAAACTGATTGAATAACTGAAAATAGAACAAAAATCTAAACCGTTTATAAAACAATTGTTAAATGAAGGTGAGCAATAATCTCCTAAATCTCTCCTTTTGATGTCATCTAGCTGTGCGGACTACAGCACATTTGTGTCCTGGGAAGCCATGTTTAAAGGGAAACCTGATAAGATTGACTTTGGCGCCACCTGCTGTCCATTTTCTGCCAGTACAGCTTCCTTTGGGTGAGTGAGTTAGGATTAAAGCCTATAATTAAAGCCTATAATCCCATAAAATATTTTAAGAGAAAGGGAGAGAGAAAGAGAGAGAGAGAGCATTCACATAGCTTTTATTAAAGTACATTTCTGTAACTGTTCTATTTTACTATTATTATAGTTACTGTACATAATTTATAAATTAATTTATAAATTGTGTGCATAGTTTATAAAACATTATCATACGTATGCATGTATAGGAAAAAAACACAATAGATAATATATAGGGTTCCTTACTGGCCACAGTTTCAAGCATCCACTGGGTGTCTTGGAATGTATCCCCTGAATGTAAGGGGGGACTATTGTGTTGATGTTTTCTTTGAGTAATGGGTCTCAGAATCAAATCTGGGCTCTTCCTACACAGCTCTTTGTGCAGCATCTCAGTTCTCTATAGGTGAGATTTTGGTAAGGCTGAAGTATTCTCACAGTAAAGGTGGAATCATTACATCTTCCCCATCAAAACAGCATCAAGTATTTTGGCACAGAAATTTTTGAAATTTTAGGTCAATACTTAGAATTCTTTCTGGTGGCACAAGCAGTTTATCACAATGGTTTTTGAAATTTTAAAAAGTGCTATGCCCTGTTTCTTCATCCACATCAAAGCCCTAATGTATCACATATAACACTGGCCACTTAAGATTCAAATATAATTGGTAATCATAGCCCTGGGGAAGGAGGAAGGGCTGAAAGGGATAACATTTTATACCTCTTTGCCTCGAATGATCGTATTCCCAAGGAATTATTACTGGTTGTCTCTTCCCTGCGGCCTCTATGGGGACCTGCTAGAACTGGCCATGAACAGGGCACTGGCCTGTTCTTGGAAATAACCAACAAATTGTCTACTGTGAACATTCTTGTGCCTCTGGATAACTGTTGGGGCCCAAGTCCCACAAGAATAAGTTTGCGATGTTCTTCATTTGAGAATGATCTTGATCGTCTTACCTCTTTGAGACTCAGAGAGGAAGACATCCTCATATGGGACAATTATTAATACTCATCAAGGACATAAGGAGGGTGGTATCTAGCCACACAGGTGCACCTGTGGCTCTGGTCTGGGGTTAGACGCCATTAGAAATTGCAATATATCAGACTGGTAAATGGGGCACCTCAGAATTAGTAACTGTTTGCATTTATGGTCTATTTTATGAAGCTTTGACCAGGTTGCACTGTCCTTATAGAAAAAGCATGTGGCTTATGTGTTGATGGCTGATGTGGTAAGTGGGACGGCTGGAGGGTATGAAATGGCATTTTCTAGGAGAGCCCAGCAGCCCAGGGGCACTGCCACAGAGTGGGCATTGTGAAGACTGGGAAAATGATGAGTCAGGAGCAAATACTGACTTGCAAGTGATTCATTTTAAGAGACACTGCTCTGTTTCCTTTAGTGACATATTGATTTGAATAGCCAACAAGTGAATGTAAAATACCGCGTCCCTTCTCAGAGCCCTGCCACTGGACAGTGAGTGTTTCCAAAAATGCAACTCTGTAACAATTAACTGTGGACACTTAGGGAGAGTAGGGGAGAGAGGGTGGGGCAGAGAATAGCTCACTCAGTTCCAGGGATTTAAAAATGATTAACTATCAAAAGCAATACAAGGATCATAGTTTGGATCAGAGACTTTTTGTAAATAAAACAGTTCACAATTTGGGGAAAAAAGTGTCAAATATATTATGGAAACAATCACCACAAATCATTAAACTGAAATAAACTCAAGTATATAAGACCACAATATACTGCTGCAAAAATCTTAATTTTGACATATAGAAGGTAATCAGAAATAAGAGCCATACCTTTTTGCTTGAAGTGCACGGTGGTGCCAATTTCTAAAAAAGAAACATTTAGCAAAACAAAAACAAATAAAAAAACTCTTTATAAATTGAGAATAAACATGAAGATAATTTGGTACTCTCCACTGAAAGGGGAATGAGAGAAAAGGAGGAAAGAACATTTTAATAGCAGCAGATATTGGTAGAGATTTAGAGAAAGGCAAATGAAAAGAGATTGTTCTGTTGGAACAAATGTTGTGCGGTTGGAGGTGACAAAAAATGATTTGCAACTACTAATACTTGATGCTCCCTGTTATGAGTGTGGACAAGTACAAGAACTCTGAGTACGGCATGTGAAAGGACTCTTAACTGCAATTTAGTGGAATCATGGAGTGTGTCTGGTCCCTAACCCTAGCCTTCCATTTTGTCCCAAACTCCACTCAGGCCCATTGGCATTCTTGCTCTTTTTCCAATAGTCCGAGTCCATTCCAACTTTAAAACCTTTGCAATTCCTCTTTCATCTGCTTGGAATGCTCTTTCCCTGGGTCTTTGTATTGTTTACTCAGGCACTTCATTCAGATTTCTGCCGAAATGTCACTAACTCAGGAGGGACTCCTCCATCACCTTATCGAAAATAGTACT
The DNA here is from genome assembly GCA_004363605.1 of Indri indri. Taxonomy (NCBI): domain Eukaryota; kingdom Metazoa; phylum Chordata; class Mammalia; order Primates; family Indriidae; genus Indri; species Indri indri. The sequence goes on from RJWJ010015655.1 coordinate 15,038, forward strand.
GCCTGTTATTTTCTCTATCCCTTTACCCTGCTTTGCTAATCTAAATAGCACTTATCTCTAACCTGGCATCATGTTACACATTTACTTACTAGTTTGTTTATGGTTAGTGCCCCATGAGGGCAACGACAGTGGATGTCTTGTCCACCACTGTGTCCTTAGTGCTTAGATTAGAGCCTAGCAGGTCGTAGGCATTCAATTAATGTGGAATGTATAAATAAATCTCAGAATTGGAAGAGCTCATATAGCTCAAATATTTGGATTACCTTTTAAGTATCTTCACCAAGTAAACCCCATTACTCCTAGGTCTTTAGAAGCAAATATGTAAAGTTTCTGTGGGCTACCGCTTTGAATCTCAGGACCAACTTAATGGGTGGTCAGATACAGGAGCCCAAACTGGCTGTGAGAAACAGAATTTTTTCTTTGTGACCATCAGGGCATAGCCCTGAATTCTTGAGTAACATATTTTCATTAAAGAAGTAAAGTGATTGGACTTTTAGCCAGAGAGAGCCTTTTGAATTGGACATTTGGTCATCTTACAGTCCTGCTTAAAATTTTTTAATGCTTTTTTGCAACTTTCAGGGTAAAAACCAAAATCCTTAGCATGGTTTCACAACTCTCATAGTCCCTTATCTGTGCAGTTTCATCAGCGTCTGTCATCTAGCCCTGCGTTCTGGCCCTACGAGACTTCCTTTATCCTCCATGGTACCATCTTTTCTCAGCCATAGCGCCTATAGCCCAGTGAAATCTCCACTAGAAATCCCATTCATCCCTTGGAATTTGGTTGCCAATTCCACAGGGAAGTCTTTCTTGGTCTTCTTGATAAAATTAGGTTTCTTTATTATAAATGCTGTGCTCCTGCATATAACTCATATCTGTTTTAATTTCAAATGTATTTGTCTGACGCTTTCATTAATCCTTGTCTTCCCCACTGGACTTTGAGTTCCACAGAGGCAGGGGCTGTAGCTGTTATTTTTACTGTTGTAGCCCAGCCAGGGCATGACAGGCACTCTGAATGCATAATGGGCCAAAACAGAAATATAGAATCACTGAAATGTGAGAAAAGTAAATATATGCCCAGCATCTTCCTAACCTAAAACAATGGGGAATCTCAGTAGCTAAATTCTTTATTCTCTGATTTAGCACTAAAGGGTCAGATCTTTGAAATCAGGTCTGCAAAGTTTCCAAGGTTCAGTATAAACTATTAATCCTCTCCCTTACAGATTTTCTGTTTGTCCATTCAAAGTAGGTCACGGAGAGCAGCCCGCAAACAGCATGCCATTTTCTGGCCTTCTTACGCTGGCTGTAAAGAAGGGCACAATTGTCCTACTCTCTGAAGTCTGAAGATGTTTGGCTCCAATTCAGCATTAGCAAAAGTAGTGCTAGCCAGGCTGTTTTTAAAAGTTAACTATATCTGAACATAAAGACAATTTCTCTAAACTGGTCAGATGTGGAAGGGGAGTCCAGCCTGAATGCCTTTTTTTAAAAATCATGATTGTTGGCAGAGCCCCAGGTGCCCTTCTAAAGCTGCTCAAAGACATCAGCACCTGCCTTTCTGCCCCTGAAGTCTGTTACTTGCAAATATTTCTAATTAACAATGCAACACACTGCAAGTTCATACAGAAAAATGGAGTTAGAACTATTCTCTCTTAGGAGCCAGCAACTGATGCTGCTCTCATCCCAGAAATGAAGCCAGGGCCCATAAATACACAACGCCACAGTCTCTACCTGTTGACAATCTTCTCTATGCGTCTCATCACCTGACCACTGGTGTTTGTTTTAGTTGTGTATTAAACACTGCCACTTGTTTTCTTTCCCGATACTTGCTTTGAAACCTTTTCTTTGAAGTCAATATATTGCCACAAAAATTTGAAAAGGCACAGTAGAGAATGAGCTTATGGTGGTCTGAGGAAACTGAGCTCACATAGACAGTGAGAGGCACGGCTGGGGCTGAAATTCAGGACTCCCAGTTCTTTAGCCAGAACCCAGTCCATTAGTCCACAATATCCATTTTTTTTTTCAATAAAAGCAAGGCCTCAATAACTCTAGGAGGTATTACTGGGACATTTAAATGATTCAATACTGGCTGGAAAGGCTCTGCTCTTGTACAAAGTGCAACTTTCCTTCTTTCTTGGGTCAAGCCTCTTCGTTATCATTCTTTAGAATTTATAAGAACCCCCGAAAGCCAGAGTGATACTCTTTACTCAAAGAGGCATAAATCCTTGAGGGAACCATCTTCAGGTACAGAGCACTACGTTTCTCCTGCTCCATATTTGGTCCACAGGGAACAATTCCCAGCAACCATTCAGGAACCTAAACAGACAGGAAGGCCAGTGCTTAAGCTATCTCTTAACCTATCTTTGCCTCAGTTTCATCATCTGTAAGACGAGTTCTATTAACATGCCTCTTATAAATGTATGCTTGGAATCTGATAAACTAATCAACATACTATGCTTACAATCGTACCAGACACACAGTAAGTGCTCAATAAATAAGAGTTGCTGTCAGTTTGTGGTAAGATCCCTTCAAGAGAGAATTATTAGTGTAATTTTGCTGGAGAGAGGAAAACATATCTTAACAAGTAAATCATGGTCCTACAGGTCCAAAGAATAATATGTATATATCTATACGTATTTAAAAATCTTACAACAATACAATGAACAAAACACTGGGAGATTCTAGCACAAAAATGTGACAGGAAAGCAGATTGATCAGGTAGCACTTTGGCTGGGAGAAGACCAGCGATGTGCCTGGGTTGACTGTCGCTGCCACGGGCTTGGGTAAGAGTCTATATGTTCTAAATGGATCTCTTAGGGAAAAAATGCTCCCCTATTAACCGACTAAAGACAGTTGATTAAAAGAAGCATATAAAACATTCCCAAATATTCCACTGTATGAAGAAAATATCAGAAAAATTTGGTTAAAAAGTATACACTTGCCTGAAATATCTTTAAAAAGCAAAATAAGTTACTAATTAAATTTTACGTACTTCTTCCTATTCCTGCAATAAATCAACTCCTTTGTGAAATATTGATAGTAAAACGTGGAATTCCATTGGTTTTTAGGCAAAGAGAATGAAATGCTTATTTTGTACTATTATTTCTTGCTCATTCTCCTCTGTAGGAACAGAACATTCTCTTCTGAGGAGCAAAACCCTGGAAGTTTTTTGAGCCTCGCTCTTTGAAAACTCAGTTGTGTGCTGCCATCTTGTGGTAATAGTAAGATATGTTCCATTGTGCTGTCTAAAGGAATCATTTCTGTCCACCAGGTGGCAATAGTGGGAGAAATAAAAACATTTTTTGCAGTATAAGAGCAGGCGTGAAATGTTACTCTTCCAGAAGGACTCTTTCCTGTTATTATAGACACAAAAAAAATGGTCTTTGGTCTTTAACAACTGAAAATTATTCTTCCTTTTTTTAGTGTCAAAGTGATCTCATGTTCTTGGATAAAACTGTGTTTTCAGTGATACTATTCTTGTAGATTTCATCGATTTAGAATATACCTGAAACCTGTGATTTTTATGCATTTCAGAAAAACTTCGTCCCACATACTGATATTGCTTCAGCAAATACATTTAACAAGCAAGCATGGCCATGTCAGCCTAAAGTATAATATAAAAATATAAATCTACAGCAATACGAAGGACACAACATTGGGGGATTCTAGTACAGAAAACATTCTAGACATTCTCTGAAAGTGTTATTGTCCTATGCATAGATCTTAGCTCCTGAGGAAGTGGAACAAGGAGGCAATGCAGAAAAATTTAATATTAAGAAAGGCAGGGGCTTTGATAAATTTATGTATGCTAATTGGTTTTTGACTTCTGACTTTCAATCATTTCAATTCATTACACTCAGTCTCACTAGACAAACCTGTGCCACTAAAAACAGGTGATTCGGCCTCTCTCTCTCGTTGGCATAGACAATTATGTCTCCTCAGCTTACTGTTTCACACAGAGTAAATGTTTAGTAAATTTGCTGAACAAATGTCTGAGAACATTAATAAATGAATGAGTGAATGGATCATTTAATACTTTCCTAGGTAAGATTCTAGGTAGGGGAGATTCCATTTTCTTTTTTTTTTTTCCAAATTTAAATTATTTAAAGATTATTTATTATTATTTTAATTATATAAAGCTATTTAAATGTGTATATCCAGAGAAAGTTGTACAAATGATAGGAAAAGCATAATTTTTATAGAATAGGAACTATGATAACCAATTTCTTAAGAAAATTAGAAGAGAGAATTTATAAATAGGAAAAAAGGGTAGCATTTACTACATTTGTAACATGAAAATAAAAAAATTGATAAAAATTTTAGAAGACAGATAATTGTATATATTTATATTTATAACATAAGGTTAATATTGTTTTTGTTTTTTATTTAATAATTTTTTCCACTTTTTTAAAATTTCAGAATATTACAGGGGTACGAATGTTTTGGTTACATGAATTGCTTTTGTACTGCTTGAGTAAAAGTTAAAAGTGTACCCATCACCCGGACAGTGTACATTGTACCTGTTAGGTGTGATTTTACCCAGCCCCTCCTCCCCACTCCCACCTGCATGATTTCCCTTGAGTTTTCCTTCCATCTCGCACATGAGTGCTGATCCATTGGTTCCAATTTAATAGTGAGTACATGTGATGTTTGTTAGGAGACCATCCTCCTAAGTGAAGTATCACAAGAATGGGGAAACAAACACTGCATCTATTCTCTTTTTGAAACCACAGTCGTTTAACCCGAAGGCAAGATTTTTTGCTGGGAATTCAGTCATTTGAAGAGCCCTGTGGAGCCAGGAGGTCCTTTTGTCAGTACCCAAGTCCAGGCAGGTAAAACATTTTCTGCGGGGCTGGATTTTATTTAAAAATATCGTCATGACTAATGAAAGTTTAAACTTTAATAAATAAAATCCCAAGCTTCTTTTTTGTTCAAGGGCAAGTAGATTTATTCTTCCTCTTGCCTCTGGTCCTCTCATCTCTTACTATGTGGTATGATTTTCTCTCTCTCTCTCTCTGTTTTCTCCCCCCTTCTCCTCCCTTCTAAAAATTAAAGTGAGTGTTGCAAAGGTAAAAGGTGTTCCATTTGAAACTCTAGAGTTTATAGCTTGGGAACCCCCTAATTGTCTTAGAAAACTTTCATATCTTAGTATATGGAAAATTTTGGCATTCTTGCTTTCTTTGAATTCTACCTCAGAGAGGAGAGGAGGGTACAAAAAGTCCATAAGGAGAAGAATTGATTTTCAGTGCTTTGACTGTTGACTCTTGACAATTTGCCTCTAATCTTCTATTTATAAACATTCACTCCTATTCACATGTAGGATACCTAGAGTTTGGAGGCTTATATTGTTTGCACAGTTGCTCTAATTCCACGTTGTTTACCTGAACATAAATGTCTCATTTTTTAACCTGCTGCAGCCGTTTGGACAGGAAAACACTCTCCCTTTGTGTGTGACACAACTATTTCTACAAGACCCATCCTCCGATGTGCTGCAGCTTTTGAAAATGACATTATTATAGTTAGAGGACTTAAAATAATTAACGGTGCTTTTTTTTTCGGGGCCAGAATTAATAAGAATTTGTGTTTGCAAGAGGGGGAGGGTCCAAATTCCAAAGGGATTTTTATCCTCCAATTGCCTGGAAATTGTGTGGGGGGGGGGTTAAAATTATTAAGACATGTAATAAAAGAAATGAAGGAGAAGATTTGATCTCTTGCCTGCCGCTTCCTCCCTCAGTGATGCCAAGGACATGAAGCATAACATTCATAAGCTTCTCCTGTGGAAATTTATGGGGTTTGTCCCCTGACCTATTAATTAACTAATTAGCCTAGGTTTTGAAAAATAAAAGCTTTATTATTATAATGGTTTAAAAGGGGGACATTTTTATTAATTCAGTTTTCAAATCCACATGTTGAAAGCTTTTAATTTCTCTCTCACAGGTTTCGTCACTCTACTCAGAGGCCTTAGGGATTAGCAGCTTCTTCTTACAAGTATTATTATTATTATTATTTTCTTTTTCCATAGAAAATAATTTGCCTTGTGATTCCTATTTGGATTGTTAAAGCTTTGATTTTCTCCCATGTACGATATTCATAAACTCCAATGCCTAATATTTCTAGAATAATGCTCTCTGAGAACCACAGTAATCATTTGGGGTCTAGTTAAGGGGTGGAAGAGTCAACGCAGAGACGTGGATCTGAATCACAATGTTACGGTTCTTCCTGTTTTCTTAGTTCGTGGGTGGACCATTGTCCTAACAGTGAAGAGAATATATCAGACTCGCTGAGAACACTAAGCAATCTGAGCAGGTTATCAATATTTGAGAAAGGAAGTTGGCCTCCCTTAGCTAGATTTGGACCAAAAAGGAATCCTGCACTTTGCTTTCAAATGCCTCTAAGGGCTTTTCTTCCTAGACTTGACTGTGACCAGAAATGGACTTCAGATGTTTGCCGCTGTTTCGGGGTGAATAGTGAAGTAGGCGACTCCTTGCCAACTCCTTGTTGAATGAATGAACAAAGCCGAACTAAAATTAATGCTGGTATGATTTCTTTTTGTAAAATGTGAATAAAATATTTGAGACTCACTCCTTATTCTCATCAATTGGATGATCAAACCTCTGTAACCCAAAAGGTCTATAATGGAAGGAATGAGAAAAAAAAATTTAAATAAATGTTTCTGCATTACAAAGACAAATTGATAGAAGAGAAACTATTAATACTCCAATTTAGACAGCGAATGTACAAGCTGCCACACCCAAAAGGGGTCCCTTACTGGCAATCCTGGAGGTGACACCAGGGAAACCTCTTGTAAGGTGAGTCAGATTTGAATTGGACCTGAAAGTGCTTTGAGTGTTGTCATCACTGTGGAGCGCACCCTGGCCTGGGCAGGAGGGCTGCTCCTGGGTCTGCCCGTGCTATCACCTTGAACAAGTAACAGAAACATGCCCAGCCTCAGGGAGGACAAGAAATAGGGAATATTTTAGATTTTTAACTTGAACATTCTATAATACACTGACAGCTCAAGCATTCAGACAAAGCATTCATTTATATCACATTAATGGTGTTATCTCTGAAGAGAGGGATTATATAGGATCTTTATTTTCTTCTTTATAGTTTCATATATTTTCAAATTCTTCCATAATAAGAAAGCATAACATTTATTATCAGACTAGAAAACTATTTATAAAAACAAATCAGTGCATTTTTTTAAAAAACCCTCAAATGTAGAGAAAAGAAAATAATCACTTTGTAATTATTTGGCATTGGGTTGACAACATTATAAGAAGACTGAATTTTTCCCCCTCATTGTTTAGTTGAGTAACATCATATAGTAAAACAAAAGAGAAACTAAGATGGCTGAGGCCTAATTTCTCTAAGCAGCATGGTCTTAAGAGCACGAAATGACAATGCAATAAAAAACATATCATATGGGTTATGAGGTCTTTCTGACCAGAGGCTTGTTGTACCAGGTCATTGTCCTGTAGAGTAAGTATACGTGCGTGATTCGACTTGAACTACCATGGGCTCTGGTCAGCAGTGATGTGGATTGTTACAGAAAGTGCAGTCTCACGAAACACTCTCAACATAAAGAGAAGACGTTACTAAGTCTCTTATCCCAAGTCAGCTTTCTCACATTCTGAGTTTCTTATTCAGCCTGAGAGGTTTAATTTTTAATAATCAACGAATTAAAGTGCTCAAGAATGCCCAAGAGGCTAAGTTTAATAAAGGGGTTTCTCTGGGCTATGCCACCTAAAATATATATATATAAGATTAGAAGAATTTCAGAAGTCAATTGATTTGAATCAGCTATCTGTAAAGTACTCAGGGCCAGACATGCACCATCATACCTGTGGGTACAATCCTGGCCCTCTGCTCCTGGTTGCAATTAAGAGACCAGTCAACTCATTTAAAAAAGAATCACCTCTCAGCCCCAAGTCTACTCAGTTGTTGATTCAACTGAGGTGTTAAAACATAAGTAGATTATATTTTCTGTGTTTAAAAACACACATTTTATGTATGCTTTAAAGCCTTCCGTACCTTCATTTATTGACTTGGTAAGAAGGATTTAAAATACAAGTTTGGATAGGTCTCTAGAGATTTTTGTCCTTTCTGGTCTTATTCTTCTCTTTCTATTTCCCAGCCCTAAATTCTATTTTAGAATACATTTTAAATTCAAAATCCTAAAGGATGCAAGACTGTCTTTAATCAGTGTAATGTGCATTTTCATTTTGCATGTTTCAAAATCAAAAACATTAAAATACCATGAAACGAGGTAACTAGCCTGAGGAATTTGAATGCAGAGATAACAAGTGAATTTGTGAGATTTCCTGGGGTTTTAAAGCTCCTGGAAATAAGAAGATAAGGGATTAAAAAATGTCGGGTGTGCTCTGAGTTACCTTTGGACCTACCTCTATCGCACTAACCGCCACAGCGCAGAACTTGGTAAATGCAGCTCTGCTGTGGACTCTCTCCAGGGACTTTTTTCCGTGGAGTTCCAGGATGCCTCAACAACAAGTCTGGTTTATCTGTAACTCCTGCTGTGTCACTGACTCCAAATATAACACGAGAGCCAGATTCCGGTGCAATTCTCTGAAAGTATTGATGGCTCCTTACAACCTATTTCTACAACTAAAATATAAACCTACCCTCAATCTCCCTTGTTGAAAATATGTAAGTTTTCTTTAGATGTTCTACTAGTTAACAGGCTCTCAGGATCCTCCAGAAAACTGCCCCCAAATAGCGCTCCCTACAGCACAGTGTATAGTATCGGTGCCTGTTTATACAATCAAGCCAACATGGGCTCTTCCCTGTCCTAAAAGTGTAATAGAGGTAGAAATGCCTAACCCCTAAGCTTTATTTTTTTTCCCTAGAAATCATCTTTTTTTAAAATGATACATTCCTATAATGTGTAAAGATCAAATAAGGGTAACTGGGGTATCCATCACCTTAAATATTTTTTATCTTTTTCTTAATGATAGGAACATTCAAATTATTCTCTTCTAGCTATTTTGAAATGTACAATAGATTATTGTTAACTATAGAAACCCCTCACCTTTAACTCCACTAGTTTATCACATTTCCTTCTTACTTTTTTTTTTTTTTTTTTAAAGTAGGCCAGATGTAAAAGAGGGTAAGTAAAAAACTATTAGGGAAAAATGTGTTTTTTTTCTAGACTTATAAATTAATTAGACTTAATGTTGAATCCCTATAGGTTAAGCTTTTTCTGGATTCTAGACCTTTGTATGCATTGGAATGATCTGCTCCTTCCCGTCTTCTCCCCTTTCTTCTTTTTTAAACTTCGCTTTCACCTGGAAGCTTTCCCTGACCAGCCTAGCCCAGCTAAAGTGCCCTGCTGTTTTCTCCCCAGATACCTCGCAGGTAGCCTAGCATGGACGTAACCAAGTTTACTGTGGTTGCTTGCTTCATTGTGTACTTTTCCATGTGGTCTGTAAACTGCATTAGTGCAGAGGCTCTACCTGGTGTGTTCTCCATTGTCATCTCCAAGATTTAGCTCAGAGCAAGTGCTAGGATAATATTCCTTTGAGTAAATGAATGGTGTCATCAGAATATCGTGCATGTCAAATAAACTTAACCTGTGTCAAAAACTAGTTTTAACCGCCCATCAAGAATGAAGGCTCTTCCTTGTGTTCCTAATGATTAGAAATCATAAAGACAAGAAAATGTGAACTCTATAAGAAACTCTACAAAGCAAAGGCAAAAGCAAGTGGAGAGTACGTCTCAGTGCAGAATAAGAAGCCATCCTATTAATGGGTAAGAATGGGAAGGTCGAGCCCCCACGGGAACACCAGCCTCCAACGAAGGGGATCTTTTCATCCTTTTCAGCACTGCTACACCTAACAGATTTCAATGGTGAACTTACCTGTGTTCTGGAACTCCAGGGAGAAAAATAAAACAAATTTCCCAAGTTACTCTAGCTTGTGATTCAACAGAGAAGGGCAAGTTGCTGCGGTGTTTCTTTTCTTTTTTTTAGCTGTTTCTGATTTCCAAACACCCCCCCACAACACTTCCAAGTCCATACAGAACCCCCATGTATAGTTGAGAAAGCATTTTAGAATGGCCAAGCAGCTTTCCAACACAGAACATGGCTGGGAATGCTTACTGCTGTGTGAGCTAAAGAGCATGGGATGGTACACAGAATGGACACTCAGCCAAGGCACAGCTCTCTTCTGCTTTTACAGCTTTTTTAAAGCCACAGTATGCTTCTGTTGCCCCAAACAATGTCCTCTTAGGCAGTAAAAAATGTCATACTGCAACTATAAGGTCTAGAGGTGGGTGGTTAAGCCAAAATCTTTATTGTGAGTATGGGGCAGATAAAAAGTAGAATGGACTGATAGCTGTGATTTATTGTAAAGGTACTATGTTAGCGGTAATGTCTAGGTGCTAAATGTACATACGTGTTACAGAGATGTGGGAAACATTTTCTTCTACAATCAGCACAGTGATAAGCAAAACATATAGTAAACTATGGCGGTGCCTGGCTCCCTAGGGTCCAATTAGGAAGCATGATAAATGACTTGGAAGGTCTCTGGCCACGTTGATTTGTGGTGGATATAAGCTGATACTTCTCCATGGAGTCCTAGTGAGCAGTGTGCCTACTCCCATCATGCATCTGAGTACATACAAACACCTTAAATTGGAATTCCAAACTCATTATGTCATGCTGTGTTCTAACTCGGCAGGTGTCTTTCTTCACAGCAGCATACAAGGGCAAGTGTAAGGTGGGATCTCTTACATTGTTTTTTTCCCCCATAAAAGCATTCCTTTAATTTAATACCTACAAATAACTTGTGATGATGAAAGAACATCATGAAGATAGAGTGACTGTTAAGAGAAGTTGTTACTTAGCTTTAGCTTGCCTCTTCAAAAGTCAATGTTTCCTCCAGATAGAAGGGATAATATAATGGCTTTATGGTCCTTGCATGGCTAGCAACCAATGTTTTGAAGTGAGTGTTAATATTATCAAAACGTTTCCTTTGGTTTTGTTTGAAGGATGTCAAAGCAAACATGTATATTATGTAATGCAAGGTGAATATGGTGGAAAATGTAGAGAAAAAGAAAATAAACAAATATAGGTATCAGGAACAAGAATTTCAGGTGAAAAAAAAAAGAGGAATCCAAAGGAAAGACTAAAATTAAAGTTTATACTTTTTGCGCTATGATATGACATTTGTCAGGGGCTGGGATTGTCCTGAGAGTTCAAAACTTGGAAGAATATGTGTGGTTTTTTTTTCCCCCCCCAACTCTAAGTACTACCACTTCCTTTGGAACTCTAGCTCCATACAATATCCCTGAACCCAGAACTAAGCTCCCCAAAAAAGGACCTTCCTGTCCACACCCAGCAGTGCTTTCCACGGCAGATTGCTAGGCTCATGCTAAATGGCACATGATACAAACAGCAAGGCAAGCTCCACTGGGGGTGTGCTCTGAAGACTGGAGGAGCCTGTGTCGGTTTTCCGTCCATTCAAGAGTCTGGTCTTCTCACCCTTTGGGGCAGCATGCCAACATTTTCCACTGTAAATCTCACTGAGCTCTTCTTAGGCAGCTTTATTCCTTTTAATTAAAAAGACAAGACTGCCAATTACTTAAACTTAATCCCCAAATGTAATTGTTACTTTGAAAGATTTTTTTTTTCCATAAAGCTCATAGAAGAGCAGTATTTCCATCAAATTAAAATTTAGTGGATGCTTGGATTTTCAAAAAAAGTATTCATTTTCAAGTCCCTGTTGGCTCCAGAAATCTAAATAGCACAGCAAAGCGTGAGTAGAGAAAGATCACCAGGAAAGGGGGACTGGTGTAGGCAGATCCCGACTAGGAAAGAAGAAAAAGGCATTAGAAATGAGTCCTAGGACTAAAAATTTTCCTATCTTTAAATCTACACTGTAGGATTTTTATCCATTTAGCTTGAAGCTAAATGTAAATTTCGAAAGAAATAACACTTCCAGCCTCTGTTGGACATTTGAATAACGGTGTGAATAAATTTCGGATTTATTCTTGCTAGCAAATTTTAACAGGGAGAGAACAAGAACAATTTAGGAAATAGAGCAGAAGGAAGAGTAGAGAGGTGGGCAGAGGTAAGACACAGAAATGAGAAGAATACCTCACCTATTACAGTTGGGTCTAAATCATTGGATTAACAAGAGAATTACTGATTCCATGTGAAATATTGGTACAACTACCCCAATTGGTTCCCAACCACGAAAGAAAATCAGGAGGAAATCAGACTGTTGTTCCTGATAAAGGAGCCAGGGGATCAGTTATTGAGGTCAACTCTTAATTATTTTCATGTGTATTAATCAAGGCCAATGATCTCATGGTAAATTTGTGCTGACATGGCTGCCTAAGTTCTATCAGCAGAAACAAGACCCTTTTTTTCTGCCAGCTAGTGGGAAAGGAGAGGTATATTTAAAAACTGAAATCCTTCCCGGGACACGCTGTATACCCTTGACCAGCAAAAAGGCAAGTTCTTTAGGTTGGTGACTTTGGATTAGTATGACATGTGCTAACGTGCGTGACAGGAACCAGGCATCCATTGCAAGTGTGCAAGTGTATCTGAGGGTGCTACATAATAAGGAACCGTGGAATTTTGCAGCTCCTCTGAAGTGTAATATTATGATATAGGTAAAAGAATAATAAAAAGTCATTTTTTATTTGGCCTCGGAATACTTCTATATTTAAACTTGGTAGCAGCATGGGCATTTCAGACATCCTTGGAATCCATAATGCATCAAACTATAGTGAAGGCACACTGAGCTTGTATCTAGCTAATGTCCATGCAATATGATACAAGCGTACCTCTAAATCTCAGTGCTTTTAAAAATTATAAGAAATATGTGTATCTGAATATGATTATTTTAAATTCAATATGCTTTCTTTCTGGGAACTTGAAGCTCTCTTTTGTATATTATTTAAAATACCACTTTGAGCTTGTAGGCATGAAAAATATAATTTCTTTCCCATTTCACAGTTGGAAAAACTGAATTATGGAGAACAATGCTGGTAATTATCCATGATTAATAGAGGTGTGTATGTAAATCAGCCTGAATAAGTGTGTGAAATTAGATGTGCTGATACCAGATAGCTCAGCTCATGTTTTTAAAGATGAATGTTTTCATATAAATCTGTGTGAGTTAGGCATACAGCTCTCTGTGTGTTGAGCATATTTGAAAACAGACTTAGTAAAAACGTAAAAGTAACTGAGTATTTTGTATTATAAGCATTATAACACATAAAATAGATGAATGTTTAAAATTCATTAGACAGACGTATATTTAATAAACATGAATGTATACGTAACAGTTATTTATAATGTACTATAGATCTATATATGTGCCTGGGAGCAGCAAGGGGTACATTGAAATTTGACTTCTTTTGATCATTAAAAAGTGTAGGAAAAGATGCATGTTACTTTCTTAGGGTTGTGGGGATTGAGTTAATACATGCAAAAGCCCTTAGAAGTCTATCGATATGAGAAGCCCATTATGTATGTCAGCTATTGTTATTACTATTAATAACCCTTATTAGACAAGGTGAAATATTGTTATATTAAGGAACTGAAAAGAAGCATTTTCTTGCTAATATCCAGGATGCTACCCTACGGACAATAAACAAAACTGTAGAAATTGTCCAGTGATCTTCACAGTGTGGGACATGTTCAGGATTTTTCTCAATTTTTCCTTTTATCCCATTGGAGACTAATTTCAAGAACCCATTCCTGAGAGTACCAGGTGAGGGAAGGTACATCTCCTGTTTCTACTATAGATAGAACTTGGCTGTTGTGATGCCCATAAGAACATCCCTCTCCCTTTGGAGGAAACATGCCAGGCTGACTCCAGATTTCTGCAAGCCTGATTTGTTTGTGGTTTGGATTTTAATTTTTTTTAACTTTAGTTTTGGGAGCGGGGTGTTGTTTTGTTTTCAGAGAAAGCTTTGGACAGCTGTATTAATCATGCAAACCCAGCCATGTGCAATGCGTTTTATCAATGGAAAAACAGGGACCGAATGGCAAGCAGCTGTCAACAAACCCAGTGCCATGCCTGAACCTGGAAGATAATCTCAACATTTCCCAAACCCACTTGCCACACGGGGTTAGTGAATGGAAAGGCTGTTCACTTGGGATAAATAATCAGATGGGAGGCAAACAAGTGAGACACATTCCAGGATTTGTTTTGTTTTGTTTTTAAAGTGGAAGTAATCAGGAAAGGATTGGCTGATTGAGCCCAGAGAGCCCCAAGCTCAAAGGAATTCTTTGCTAGAGAGTTATAAAAACAAAACAATGGTTGTTTGTCCTTGTCCTTTTCCCTCGTTTCACTTCATTTTAACTTTCTGAGGCTGGTTTCCTCGCCTCATTCCAAACCCACAGTCCTTCTCAATGTGAGGGCATCTCTGGGGGCACTTGCGTCAGGAAGAAAGGCCGTGTGCGAGTAAGCTGGTGAGGAGGAATGTTGTCACTGCCCAGTATTCAGAGGCCTCAGGAAATGATTCGAGCCTAACAAAGTGAGAAAAGTTCCCTCAGACACTTAGAGCCTACACTTTCCTCATTTTACAATTCAGTGGATTTTCTGCAGCAATGTAGTCAGGGGTATTTATGCAAATTTATGCAATTCAAGACATTTCAGAATAAATAAACCTAAATTAAAATTAATGGGAAAAAACACCTATCAGAAACAGATCAAGGATGGAACATTATTTTATTTATATCTTTTAAACTAAGGAGCAGGGAAGCTAGTGGTTTTATTGTTTTGTTTTGATTTTGGCACAGGAAAAAAGGACATTTGAAAATTTCTGATTGGCCACAGCCAATACAAATTACCCTTTGGTGTAATTCCAGTGTTATTATTATCACTGCAGAAAATCAAGCAATGTGATGAAGGAAACCCGAGGGAAACGCATTTGATTTATTGAGCCTTGTTTCTGTTTAATCACAGCTTGAAGGGATTTAGGACTGAGTTCCTGCTGTGACTGCCTGCATCCCTGTCAGCTCCATCAGCCGTGCAGGGTGGGGACAGTCGAGGAGCCCCTCCAATGAGTGCTGTTAACAATGAAGCCGCCAAAATGAAATGTACATTTCTGTTAGGTTGGAAATAAGGAGGGAAAGTACTCTTTTTTATGATGGGAGGACAGAAAAGGATCTTTGTGACTTTGCCCTACTTTCAAAACATCTTAAGGAAATTAATCAGTTCACAATTCTTCAGGCCATTTATATCAATCAGTTGCTTAGAGACAGGTTAACACTTTAGGGATGAAATTAAGGATTTCACACAGATGATGACAATATGTGATATTTAACTAAGTGAAGGTGTCTTGCACTTTAGTTATGACCACATAGCTAGATGAAAAGGCATACTTTTCACAGATATTTGGGTGCTCGATTGGCACCACAACGGGGGTTAAGCACCCTTTTGTTAGCGTTTCTTTCCATGGGAAACTGCATTTCACATGGATTGTCCCCTTGATTAGGAAGAAGAGAAGAAAAGTGATTTTGATTCCTAGGAAGTTAAAGTCCTTGTAAAGAACAGGGAACTTAAGAAGGGTACAGCAACCTCTCACAGCAGCTATCCCAAGTATCAATGAACAGCTTTCCAATTTCCACTAGCAGAAGCCCAAAGTATTAGTAGTAAGATAAACTATATTCTCTAAAAACTAGTGGATCTAAGAAAGCTAACTACAGTCTACCTACAATGTAAAACCAAACTAGGGTCATTCTCCAATCAACAATTCAGTTTGTGGGAAATACAAAGTTCAACAAAATCCCAAGTGTTCCATCCCTAGTCCAGACTGTTTTTCAATAACCGACAGCCGTCCTTTGTGAAGGGTGTCTGGCTTCACTTTGTTCAATGTTACACATATCATAATGCTTGATCAGATAAATATTTGAGTTTGTGGCTGTAGAACTGCTCTCACAAAGGATGCCTAGAGTCACATTGATACTGTGCAAAGCTCATCTTGGATGGGGCATGACCTCTTTAGAAATATTATCCACTGGGACAAATGTGTATGTGCATGTTTCTCATATCAAGATATTTGCAAGATGGCAACCTGATAAAATGGTGTCAATCTCTGCAGCAACACTAGAAGATAAATGTCTTAAAATAATTGTGGCATGTCAGGAATTCAAAATGGGATATTTTCCATGAACATTAAGTTTCATGTTAAGTCTAAAAAACAGGAACATTTTAACAGTCTTATTTTTAGTGGCTGGGATAAAAGACAGATTTCATTGTTTTAGAGAAGTTTTTTATTCAACAGAGTTCTTCTAAGCTTTTATACTAAAAATAGTTTGGGCCCTTCTTAAAATTTAAGAATAACTCTTTTATTAAGCTGTCTAGTTGATCCTTGAAACTTTGCAATCCTTATTTAAAATATAATTAAAATAAGTTTGCATATATATGAATGCATACATATGCAAAACATTGCATTATTGACACTCTGAATATCTACAGAAAATTTTGCTCTAATTTTTAGTTTGGATAAGTGTTAATGAAACATGATTCATCTTCAAACTTTTAAAGCAGCAGCTTTCTACCTTTAATTCTGAGCACATTTCCTTTATAGTGGGTACGATAATCTTGTTTAATTGGATTTATTTTTTCCACACTAGGCCCCGCATGGCCTAGTTTCCATTTTTTCTCAGGTCTTTGAGTGCTATTTGCAAATCACTTTTCTGGAATTTAATTTCAATGGTAGGTTGGTTTCATTTCAGATTTTTTTTGTATTGTTTTAATTTTATTTGCCAATTTGCCTTTAAATAGCCTTAAGCTAGAAAGTTGTGGCTGCACTTGCATCTAAATGTGATGTAGAAGGCAATATTTAATTTGAGTGTGTAGAAAGTTTTATGAAAAGGAATACAGAATGACTATCTTGGTGTTTTTTTTTTTTTGTTTTTTTTTTTTTTTTTTTTTTTTTTTTTTTTTTTTTTTTTTTTTTTTTTTTTTTTGCATTTTCTAAGATAGTTATGTTTAAAAGGAAAAACCTGTGAATTGGCCAAAATTTTTAAGGAAAAGTAATGTCCTTGTTTTAATCTGGTTGAGTTTAACCTTCGGCAGTATATAAATTCATTTTTACAGGTAATACCAATGACTTCGGATTCAGATTGTATTATATAAACCTCCAAATGTGAGGGTAGTCAGAAGATTTGTATTTTTGTGGGCTAGAGAATTTAACTGGATGTGTTTCAAATATGTGAGTTCATGGTTACTTGTCATAAATACTGGTTGGAGAAAAAACTGCTTTCTGAGTTTAGTATTGTCTTCCCAGCTACCGACCAACCAACATGAAGTTAGGTCAGGTGACAGACCTGTTAAATGCCTATCAACAAGGGTGGGTGCAATTGATTGACTTTCTTTCAAAGGTTTAAGGAAAGAAAAAGATTTATATTTTATGTGAATTTTGTGAATGTATTTTCCCCCTTTGTGTGCTTTGTACATTATAGATGATGGAGAATGACCCAGTAACAGAGCTACAGTGATAAAAATCATACTGACCTTGAATGGGGTGGGGGATTGTGGGTAAAACACGTTCTAAAGGGGAAAAATAGTAAGCATCATGAAGACTTTAAATATATATATATATGTACATCTTTCTCATGTTTATTCAAACAATTATGAAACCGGTAAATTACCATGCTTATAGGCTCATATCTCCCACAAAACATATGACTGTTCTTCTTGCTAATACTGAAGTATCAAAGAGAGCTATAAGTAAAATTAAAAATATCAAGCCTTTAAAAAAATTTAGCTAGAGTAGGGAAACAACATCAGACTGTGATAACCCTACATACAAAATCCTACTTTCCACTGGAAAAACCCACCACCAAGATTTTAGATCTTTTTAGAGAGTGGGAGTTGAGGATGTTTAGAGAGTGATCAAATTCAGATGATGCGTGTTGGTCCTGGTTCTTACCTCTTTAGCTCACGACACATGGACCTATAGTGGCTGCAGACTTCTTTCCTCTCTCTAAGCCCACAGCTCATACCAGCTTTAGCCAAGCATCTGAAAAATTTATTTTGGGAACTACTAACTCAACTTTTCCCTCAGGTTTTTACTTCTATTACTAATAACAGCGCAGGAGTAATGTTAAGGTAATAAGTTTCTTGGTATGATAGAGTTTTATTTTTGGTCTATTCCTTAATCCTCCCCTCTCTTGATAATTACATAATCTCACCTGAAACTTGATAAAACAATCAAATTTGCTTGGTAATACATCCTGTTGTATAATAAGAAGTATTTTTCTTTTGAACATTGAGGTCTTAGCTTGTAGGTCTCTGACAGTCCCATACCTAAGCTACTGACTGTAAATTGAAATGTGTTGACAGAGTTCAGGCTTCAGGGTACCCTCCATTTATCTCATTAAAAACCCAGATTTAACTCTAAATCCTCTTCTGAGGCTCTTCCGGAAAGTTAGAATGGTATGTTAAGAGACAGGATGCATTATTTGCTACCCCCAAGCACTATAGAGCAACATAATTAGCACACACTTTTCTACATCTCTCCTAGCAGCTTGGTTAAATGAAGACCAATGGGAAACGAAAATCAACAAAATTCAAAACCATAAAGAGAAAATCTTATGTGCATATTCAAATTTCATCTATCGACCATCTTTTACCATAAGCTTAGAAAGAGTAGACTTTACCTGGACTTTGGGTACTTGATACATCTGGGCACCGAAAAAAAACCCAGTCTCCTTGCAGAGTGAGCTTTTCCCTAGCTTAGCTGAAAGTTGTAGCTTAAATGTGAAAGTTTCCTAGGTGCATTAAGATGGAGCAGGTCAATAATAGCCCAGTGAACAATTGTGTCTTAGTTACACAAGTGTCAAGTAGAAAAATGGTTTAAACCTCCACTGGTTATTTGGTATTAAGTTTCCGGCTTTGAAAATAAATAGCTAAACTGCTTCTAGCATTTACGTAGCAGTTGGAGACCACTGTCCCGTATTATACTCTTTCTACTGTATTTTATTTTTACTATTACTATTATTATTCAGACTGTTTCAATGACTCAGCTTAATATTTTCTGATCACACTGTTCACAGCTGGGTAAATGCACTCCGCCCTCATTTCCACGAGACCAGTTATATTGCTAAATCATCTCACCCACCCTCCTTTCATTGCCTTTTCAACTGCTTCTCAGCTTGCTATTTCCATCGTAGCTCAACCCTGTCATCATAATCTTAGGTCTATCATGCCCCATTAGTTATCCTCATTCTCTTAATTCCATCCTATTGACTTATCTTTCCTTAGATGCTTCCCCATCCTAGCCTTTTATTCTAATCCTTCTACCATTAATCTGCTGCTGTTTTATAGTTTATGCCAGGGTTTGTGGGCTTTTGTGAGAGTGTAAAGTGAAGCAAGTGCCACTTAAAATAAAAAAGAAATTTTCCAACTTTTGATTTTCAAAAGCAGGGGAAGACAGAAACCTTGGTGCTATGTGCTTTTCCTTTGTCTGCTAATACTTGAAGAGGTCAACATGCTTAGCAGCTGACTGGGAGGTTTTAGGAACAGAACTTTGAGGTTGGCCCTAGCACTATATGCTGTGGCTCTTAGCAAGTCCCCTAACTCTGAACTTCGGTTTCTTATCTGCTAAGTGGGTAGTGGTGGGATGGGTAGGGGTGTTATTGGCTGATTCTGCAGGAACACCACAAGAAACAACCAATGGGCATTAACACTTAACAAGAAAGTCTTTTGGATTAAGGGCACCTAAATGGCAAAAGCTGGAGTTTAGGGTAGAGTGTGTATATCAAGGTAATGTATGAACTCGGATGTGATTTTCTTTTATTTCTTTTATGTTCCAATAGGTGTTGCAAAGATTCAATGGTCTTTCTAGAAGTCAGCATATTTAAAGTCTATTCTTGAAATGAAAACTAGGCCAAGTGCCCACCTATTTCCTTTTGTATCCACAGAGAGCTCATTTAAGGAATTTGCAGCTAGTTTTCAAACAACATGTGGGTAGATAACAGCTCAAATTGTTGTATTGTGTGGCATCTAAAAGTAGCTGGTTAAGAGGCTTTGCCAAGTTTTTACTAACATCAAGTGGTGTATGTTTAAATCCCAAGCCCTTCAGATAATAACTTACAATGGTTTCTAAAGAAAAGGAGGAGGCCTCATTATAAACACACTCACTCCCTAGTATTGGGTTGCTTAGGTGGTACTTGAAATCTAGTCAATTACAGGTTTACAGGTTAACGATATTTTAAAATTAAAAATACCTCCTATACACTGATGTGGCATAGCCCAGTGTAGATTTCTTTGTATTTTTATTCTTTTGTACATTTCTCTAAAGCACAAAGTAATTGATCAGTTAGATTACCCTTTAAAGTGTGGGAATATTTTTTCTGCTAGAGCCAAACACTGACCACTAGGCAATAGTATAGCCGAGAATCTCAACATACCAAAGATAAACTAACAGTCCAACTAATCTAGTGTACCCAGGCTAGCGGGTGTTCATAGAAATGAAAATGGGAGGTGGCAGAAGCAGTGTTGTTGGATGGCTTGTCGTGATGATTAATGAGATTATGTATGTGAAGCATTTAGTACAGTACATACTGCAGAGTACATTGTAAGCACTCACTTAATAAGAAGTGGTAACATTTCAATCACTATCCTTATTCTTCCTTTGAACCCACTGCTTTAAAACTAACTCTACATAAGCATGAAACAAGATAAACCTATCACCTCTGTGGGTGTACTTTAGTCATCAGTGTGGAAACACAGAATCTGTTATGTTGCATACGCAGACAATGGAACTTCTCTTGGCATCACTAGAACAGTCTTCATCCGTGTGAC